>JAHQIW010006277.1:0-272626 GCA_019055375.1 Parelaphostrongylus tenuis
ACTGGAGAAACCAATAGAGTTAGAGAAGAGAGAAAAGGTGATACGGTATTGATCATGACGTTCAGCACATAGAAGAGACAGAACTGTATAGGCGCTATAATCTGAGAATACACGAATATAGACTCTCGTTTATCTAGTATAACGCACGGACAATCAGAGTCTAGCATCATACTAAATATCAGGACGGAGGGTATCCCGACGCATTACAAACGCGTAAATCCAGATTACACAACTATAGTTTTAAAAATCGAGGCAGCACTGATCATAGATACAGAACACGTATACACCGAGTGTTCAACATAGATTATTGTATACATGATTAAGTAAAAAACACAGACCATTCTGCGCATACATATTTTCGCGCACTTAGCACGAAGGAAATATATAATCAGTCGAGATTAAAAAAACTGTATAAATACTTATAATACACACTATATATACCTTAGCGACGAAAGTGTACATATGCAAATATAAGTGTTTAGCATTCTGTGGGTGAATGATACCGCATGTGCTGGTACGAAACGTAGACATAGAGATAAGTATATAACCAGCGACACAACACTGCGTGATAATAATATTATACCACGTGGCACACGCATAACTATGAACAGACTGTCGAGAGTTCTACAGTGTTGACCACTGAGAAAGAGACGTCTGCTGTGGGCAGAAACTACGTAGACTGATTTACACTTTCACATGCGAGATATGATGACTGGTGAGAGCGAACACATATATCAATCCACATTAGAACTCATACACGTATTCGTCTCAGACGAAGCTGATTATACAATGATAGATAAATGATGAGGAAGAAACACGATTTAGAAAGCCATGAAGGCAACGCAACGCACCGTATAGCGCCCATGCCCTGTGTAATTCGACACGAGCTAATTGCACAAACTCGAGTTGTGCTTCATCCTACATATAAGTACAAATCCGTATTGTACACACACCGCACCCCTGTATAGACAGCAAAATCGTGAAACATATCATATAGTATATAGAATACTGCACATAATCTCAATTATAGTGATAGCATAAAGATCAAAGAGACAGAATGAAGAGTAATCACATATAGTGCGACATATTAGTACGTGTACTACGCTATTGCTTCTTTATAGCTAGATTCAATCATATTTTCTTCATACCATCAACTCTAAATATCACCGTAGGTGTGTGATTACCTTGTTAATGTCGTCGCCATTGTTCTACCTTAAACAGTACAATCCGCGATCCCTTGGCATAATGATCTCCATCTGTGTGAAACATCATACACCTAGGTATCACCGCATCCACACGGTCAGATAGGTGTATGCACGATCGTTGTAGCAATACTGCGCAGTACACACAGTACGCAAAACCACACATCACACGCTGAGAGGTGACTAGTGCCCAAAAGCCTACTACAGACATTCGAAAGGCACACTTATATCATATGTTGTGTAATAACAATAACATATGAGCCAAGACATATTTTGTACAAATTAACACGGCGTGTATCAACTACCTGTGCGACACCACTGATGAGGCAGTCATGAGTAGCCACTATTCTGCTCCAATTCATTAGATGTATACTGTCCACACGTTCGTCTCACAATACAAACTGACGCCCACTTGATGTCCTATTTCCTGAAACACTAGCATCAGCACGCTGTACTTATGAAGAAGCAATAAGAGTAATAAAGGGCACACGTCTGCAGACACCGCCATATTGTCGCCTTTTGTAGATATATGTTGATGTTCAGTATCATTGTTACCATGTGTGTGCATACCCTAGTACTACAATGTACCTCCATCAAACGTGAAGCGACACACTGATGATTCCAGAACACTCATGCGGTACTCCCCCTTCCCACATATCATGTGATACACAACACTATGTTCACCTTTTCTGTGCCCCTAGATATTCATTTCTACGCAAGGTGTCCGGCACCTAACCGATTTGTTTTTCCCTCCTCCCACAATGTAACTCTGTCGGATTCTTCGGTACAGATCATATCTGCCCACCACTCTTTCAGCTCACATCGTCCACTTGCTCCCGCGAGCCATTCTTTCACTCACACGATTTACTTCTATAGAGATAAGATTGTGCGGTGCACCTGGGTCTACACTATACCTCACTAATTCCTCAGCCACTACTCATCACGTCACCAACTTCCTTGTCCTGTGTCACACCCGCTTACTATGTCCACCTTGTTGATCCATGCAAACATGTCAAATATGTTGATTTTTGTCACCAACATATCATTATTCGGTTGTACCACGTGCCCAATTATATAGTACCACTGTGTCTCAGTGCTCCCTGACTCACTGATTACTACTCTCTGTTCTACCTATTCTCCACACAATCGACTCTATCCTCTATCGCACACAACGACGCGCACACGCGTATATCTTAACTCTCGCTGTCATCCTTGTTCACCACCTATATTTGTGTCCTCTTCCCATTTTTTGTCCACACTCACAGCTCTTCAACCTCGCCTATCTGTAGTAGTCCCCCGTTTTACCGCTGGGTCCACATCTATTGTCTCCGATTCATCAGCCCGTCTACCGTTGAAACCATACACGTTTAGATCCACTAGTTAGTCATGTCTCGCGACTCCTGTGATCAGTCTATCTCTGCTGACTGTTCGTAACACACACCACACACTTCGCCTATTGCAATCTGTCTCGATAGTACTACACACTATCGCAGCATCTACGAGCGTGCATCTTGTTCTGGCGCCGACACCTGTTCTTCTCACGACGTCGCTATTCCCCTCTAACGCTACCCGTGACGTATCAAGCATGTACTACCCCGATCTAATACACGCACCCACCTGTCAGAGACCCAACACACGTTTTCTAATCTCGGACAATTACACCACCCATACTAACAGCCTCCAACTAAACCCTTGCTTTACCCCACTCGCCCACCACGTATCCTGTGTGATGTACCTCATCTCACCCCTTGCCACTAAACCTAATTCATGTGTCTTCTAATCTGTCCATCACACAACACTTCCCATGATTATTACACTCCGATATCACACGAGATGTTACTATCATTATGCCGCAACAGGCACACTACATATAAATCCTCACTACCCACACTACCCAGTGTATATCAATATGTCCCCCGCACCCCCCGTCACACACCCACATATGGACTCCTGTATGACGACTTCTCTGTACCTTATCACGTCACTACACATATCCTACTAGTACTATCACCCTGTTTGGTTCTCCGCGACACTTTTGACTGCGCCATTATAGCACACTTGTACTCTTCAAATACCGAGCATCTGTCTAGTAATCCACCACACCCCAAGACCTGTTTTACTATCTTGTGTACCCCCCCATATTCACTGTTGTTATCCACTTCCACACACACTACTCCATAAGGCACAACTGTGTACCACACTTGCCCACTTGTGTATAACAGAACTGTTCATTCAACCACACACATGTAACTGTCCTGATTTTTGAACATGTATACTGTACTTCTGTATATTTGATACACCCTATGCTCTATACGAACGCCATGTAGATCTACTCATACGTATCTTGCACCCACTTTGATAATATCTGCACCACGTGTTCCCATCACGATCACTCGTAGTACCATGTAGTTATAACCAAATCTGTAATGTATTCTTCTACTACTTTTTACCTCGTTATCTAGAGATCACATCATCCACTGTATCAACACTGATCATCACAGTTCCGTTCACTCACACTCATTAATGAGTTGCAAACAACCCGTGATGACTCACGGTGGCCAGGTCTGCCCTAGACACGAGTGCAGAGATTGCACACACGTGGAATGATACAAACACCTGTCTCACACCTTGTGACACCACACCGTTATGTAACATACCCGAGCAATTACACAGTGGAAAGGACCAGATTACTATTGTATACGTGTAGAGCAGTTGACTCACACTTCAGCAGACACACAAAGTATGGACCTATGTTGTTTATATGACAGGTGATGAATACGACACTATACACACGACATATGTGCATATCTCTATTTGCACGCACTGTCCTAGCTACAGAGCACAGAACGTCGAGAGTATCACTGTTGTGATGCTGCATGGCACGCCGCTGTGAACGCGATTGTTACCTACTATATTCCACATGTCACCATTGTCGGAAACCCCTCGTCCGATGCACACCGCCAGTATACTACCCACAGCACTCGATGCACATTACTCGTATCACTTCTTCATTATCTCCCCCTGTCCCTATATGACGCTTGTTGCCCCTCTATTCTTGCTCGTTCACTTTACATTCTGTGTGTGTGTTACATATAGATCCCACAATGTCTAACATATCACCCACCGCCATCATTCGATATGTACAATATGTACCTATACTCACATTAAACTATTCACACGGAGTGTTACAGTTTATAGAGACCATATATAGAGACTATGTATCAATTGATCCCACTCCACGTTCTTGTATATAGCTGCACTCCGTAGTCTCACTGACTCAGACGCGTCTACTTACACTAGATGTTGACCCTGTGACGTGAGACTCTATATGAGGTCACAGCCCTGAGCTAGATGTGCTATTATCTGATCGACACACAGTGGAAGTCATGGCTCGGCGCTCCCACCTGTATCCGCCACCCGTACCCACAGCACACCCCCGTTTGTTATCATAAATCACTAAATAAGACACAACACACTAACTGACGACGAGTACACCGTGTTATTCGCATTCATGTGATCGCTATCTACCACCACACACACCCATCAACACGACACCCTTTTCTTGTGCTACAGTACACCCCTCCAGCCCAACCACACACCTTTCACGGTTCTTTCTCTCTACCAGTATATTGTGAGCTGCTTCAGCTATATGTATAACTTATTATGACACGCGAGCCCATATAGGTCAGTGTACATCCATTTCCCACACAACACACACTCCCGATACTCTCGCGCACAGCCACCGCGCATCAAGATTGTATTCCCGCTCCGCCCTTCGTGGTCGGCCCCCTGTACCGCCCCATTTTCCCCATTCTGAAATAGATGTACAACGATTCGTACTAGTGAGCAGAGTGTAACGAGAATACAGAGTGTATATGTGTCTTTTGTCAGTGCACCGCCACGAGTCGCACAGAGACAGAGATGTGAGTTCTAAATGCTCGTGTACTCGTTTTTTTGAACAGTGATCTGTATTGTCAATCCATCTCACCATAAGCAGAGCGAACGTGTGAGACGCAAGAGAGATATGACACACTGTGTTGTGGAGCAAGCGACCAATGTCTAACCGATAAACCATGAGATCCATACTGTGATACACATAGGACGCATGTCTACTGGCGTATAGAGCCATGTAGCACATGCATACTACTGACATTATTTGTGTCCAGCCCCCTCAAAACGAGAAGGTTTTTTTCAACGTACACACAGCAACACATGTTTTGATATGAACTAATATTCACGTATGCGTCTTCGCACACCCAATGTTGATGCAGATTCCGCAGGATTCGGACCGGCCGGAGGTCAGATCCCCCTGGTTGATGATGGTGTGTAATCAAACATCCAAGCTTCCCGCTCCTGTGGATCAACATCTTTGTGTAACACGAGAGGACACACTCAAGCCAGACGATAGAGGTGTCAAAACAGATTGCTAAAGCTGTCGCTTCGGCGCTCCGATATTAATTCCACTAATGTTGTGTGTTTTTACACATAACTCATGCTGATAAATATTCGCACTTTGCAGTTGTTCTTACGTCTTACACGTCAGTGCTTCATCTTAATGGTGACTTACAGACTTATACGATGTTACTGATGAAACCAATATAACCTGGACCTATTTCTATAATTCATTACAGTTCAAACACTGCCTCATTAAGAGCATTTACATCAAATGAAGAGAGTGCCTTCATATACCAAACCGTCATTGAAGATACGTGGACAGTTTGCTAGTTCTATAAACCTAGGATTTTTCGAGAAAACCAGAAGTTTATTTGTTCTAATGATCTTACGTGCATAAGATGGATTCTTTTTTAGTGATGTGATGTGTGCGATGATTTGTAGAATCTCGATCACTACGCGACCTAGCCAACCTATCTCAGCGTTAGCTTGAGACCGTCTTGAGCTCAATAGGCCTCTCAACTCTCAGAGATAAGTGATTGCGAGCAAGGCTTTGGTGAGAAAATTTCATTCCTCGTGAAAGATTTTCTTCAAAAAAAAAAATTGGCTGCATCAACATTCGACAATCGCAATGAAAGGTCCTTCCCGAAAGGTATCAAAACAACCAAAACGCTGCCTAATTATTTTGAAATTCAAACTGTTAAACAGCTGCTATCAAGTGCCTTTGAGACGTAGCCTCAAATTTTGGGAGAAGAAAAAATCATGTAAAAAACACAAGGAGAGCTAGAATGCAAAAGCGCTCACAGATGAGCGAAAAGTACGCGGAAAGACTAAAAATATGCGCGAAAAAACACAAAATGTTATAGTTACTTGGCTATTTTGTGTGTAAAGTGCACCGCACGCATTGAGTTCAAAACAACTATTATGTAGTCCTTTATTTCTTTCGCATTTTTACACGCTTGTTGATCCAACTGTTATTTATTGGAAGAAATCAGTTGATCGATAATATAATCACCATCATGATCAGTAACGTTCACATTTGTTGAGTGAAGATTGAATTCCTTGCATCTGCCATCGAAGAATGTCTTCAATTCACATAATACCTCAACTTCTACTTGAAGAATTTGTCTTTCCAATAAATATCGTGATGGTGGGTAGCGCAATGATTTGTCATGCAGTGCGTCAAAAATAAGGTGATAAGCGAACTTCAACGCGATCCCCTCCTCCAGCAACCTCTTGTAATGGAACAAATGAACGCTTAGTACCACATCAATTCAGATACACTCGAGACTGAAAAACAGCTTCGATCATCATTCTACGATTTTTATGAAGTAAAATCCTCAAGCAGCATTCGAAACAGCACGTGAAACGTCCTAACATCTAGGTGCAAGATGAATGTGCGAGAACGAAATGAATTCATGAAGTGCCGTGATCTGAACAGTAACTTGTGGAGATTGATTATGGTTAAAAAAATTGATTAATGCTATCCGGCATTTCAGATTCCCCCTCAAATCTTGGAAATATGCAGCTAGATCGTCCAAATCCTTGTTGTAGGTGCTCATCGACTTTTGTGAACTAAAAAGATCGTTTCTAAATGAGGAATAAATGACCTAGTTGCTCGGTTCACGGTCAAATCACGGTGTACTACGTACTATGGTGCAGCATTTCCGACCTTCCCCCCCCCCCCCCCCCTTTGGCGCTCCATATCTGAATACAGTTTTTAGAAAACACTACGCACTAATGCTTCCTTCCTTCCTTACAACTGGTATGATTTAGTATAATTTCCGTTCGGTTACATCCGGCTACTATTTTACGCATTCCTGTGTTGCTGTGATAGTCGCGCTAAATATGAATCGAAGGAAGTGTGCCCGCCACCTTGTGACTAGGCTTCTTCCGACTTCCGAGACGACGAGGATTTCCATCAGTGATTTCATTCCGCTGGATTGAAATTACTGTTGCATACATACGTAGACGACTTCGTGTGACTTACGATTTCTGCGAAAACCACAAGAATAATTCAATAAAGAAATACTGTTTCTTAACAGATGACACATGTGCCTGATGATTATTTTTGAGCCATGCATGTGGTCTGTTATGGGCACTTATACAGTGTAATACACTTATTGTGGCTTTCCAGCCTCGCCAGTTGCACACTGCCTGTTCGCCTGAGCAAATCCTCTTGAGGGAGAACCCATTTACATGAAGGAGTCGTCAACGGACGTTTAATGCGCGCCAATAAGCGATAATATCGCATAGCGGACAGTGTTGTGCACTTGCTTGCTCTTGGCTAGACTATGTACGCCGGTTCTATCCCAAGAAGGTTGGTTCAGACGAAAGACACTGTGCAACTGACGAGGCTGCAAATCCGGAACACGTATATTTGCATTGTATAAATGTTTAAAACCGGCCACATAAATCGTTTGGAAATATTTATCAGGCATATTGAAATTTGAGTGTGATTTCAAGAAAACTATGCATGCGGTTTTTTATGGGTGCCTATGCAGTGCAATACACACGTGTTTCCGCCTGGACATCCTCGTCAGCTGCACACTGCCTTTCGTCTTGGCCAATCCTTTTGGGGAACCCAAGCCCTTTACACAGAGTAGACGCAGACGTACCACTTACACGTGATATCAAGTGAAATAAATTACTAACTTCAAAATTACATTGAAAAAGAAAATAAAAAATAAAAAGGCCAGTTATATTGAAAAAGAAAATAATGTTTCGCACTTGATGTACTGAGCTTGTCTTTTAAACTTTATAACGGGTTTATTTGACACTGTGAAGCAAAAAAAATTGCACCTATAAAACGATAGAACAAAATCATTTCTACAGTTATGCAGAAAACCAAAAGTATTTCCTGAAAGGAGAAGAATTTCCAAGTAAGTGACGTTTTGCTCAGCAATTTTAACTGCCAGCTCGAAAAAGCAGGTTATTTGAAAGCCGCGCTGCTTTCCTTCTTTTTCCTTTTCTCACTGCCGTGATCTGCAAACTCCCACGGCAAAATTTTGCAAAGAGCGCTGGATCAAATTTTGTAGTTATAAAGAGATTGTTAGCATACATATTTACACCACTTGCCGTAAAGAAGTTGCTGGCATAAATATTTACGGCACCGCGAGTTATCATCTGACACAATCTTTGTGATCTTTGTTTTAGACTTATCACCATGGTTTTCTGCTACACTTATAACAAAGGTGCCGCAATTCCACAAAACTAGCTTTCGATTTTTGGTTTGCGATATTGGCTTTCAGGGATTTTTGGAAAATCGTGTTAAACGTCTTTCATATCACATTATAAAGTTGCACGACGAATTATTGGACCAAATGTCATTGTCAGCACGCACAATTTATTTTAGATTCTCAAAACTATTGAACTCTTTGCGCATCTCTAACGGTGATTGCTGACGTTGGAACTTCTCAACAGTTGTTAATGATAATGCGTTAATTGAGGTGTTTCAATGCTTGCATTGTTGTTTGGACAGCGTCTTGAGCCTTTTTTGTACTGTAGATTAACCTTTTGCGGACGATGAGAGTCAATCTGACCCTCAAATCTTCGAAGCTCTTCTCTCGCTGAACAAAGCTGTTCATATAGAATTTTAGTAATTTTTTGAAAGCTCGAATCTCGGGGAAGCGACACTTTGTTTGTTTAGGAAAAGGCCCTTATGGCACGCTGTGGCAGCAGAAATGAAATTATGTCCTCACATTCGGCTTGCCTCATTTGCTCAACTAAGGTTTGTGCATTGCATGTCATTGGACTACACTAAGCTCATTCGATAACCCAAATCTCGACGAATCTGAAGCTAAAAATGTTTCCAAAGAAATTTTCACAACGCGCTATGAGACACCGTGGCCGAGTGGTTGCGATGTTTGCCGCGGCGCACGTGGAGCCAAGCTCTACCGCACCGACCCCACCTACCCCTCAACCCTAGTCAACAGCAGCGTTTTATGCAAAGCCACATCCCTGCTATTTTTGAGATTGCAAGGAGACTTGCTCAACCGGTATTCTACGACGTCTTTGGAAAGAGACGAAAAACTAATTGAATAATAGAAATGCTGTGATACGCATAGTGTAAGAAAAACACTGTGAAGAAAGATAAGTGTCTAGAAAGAGCGCATTGTGAGAGCGAAGATAAAATTATGTCTCAAATTCGCAGTTCTCTCAGCACACAGGAGGTATGCGTACGCAAAATGTATATAAATTTGTGGAGAAAATCATGTTCTACGAAAGGGGTACAAAAAGCCAAAGTATTTCTCAAGACAAAGAAAAAACCCTTGTTGAATAACGAAAATTCGCACTGTTGACTTTATCGATTATGCTACCGTCCGAAAAGGGTGAAATGCATATTTTATTTATACAATGGCTTACAAAGAGCTATCAAGTCAGCGTCTTCATCCACCCACACACGTCTGATGCACAGTTCTTGCCGATCTCGAAAATAATAAGGACTGTTTATTTTGCAGATTTCAATTAATTAAGTACTTCTTCGGATTGAAGAGCACTAAAATGTTTGTATCTCACATCTATTATACGGATCCGATACTTATTCGCATTTCGTTTCTTCACACCTATCATTCATGCAGGAAGTCCAACTTTTGCACGTGGATTTGTTTGCTGGTTTGAAATTTTGTTTTTGTCACGGACATCGTTGAATCGCCAACAAATTTTCAAAAATGTTTGGCTGGCACATTTTGTAACAACTCGAAAGACCGACTATCTTGAAACCTCGGCGTGCTTTCAATATAAAACTTTTGAAAATGAGAAGAAAGGTTTAGAAAACTGCTCTTTATTTGAAGCTTCCTTTCTTGAAGTTTTAAATAAGGATTAGTTTTCTGAACTTTTCTTCTTATTTTCAAAATTTTTCGGAACTCCTGAAATAGGCAATTAGAGCGCTCCCACGTAGATTAGAAGAAACTGTTTTTTACTTGGGCAGTCTGGAGCCTAATTTTCCAACTAGAAACGATGAGAGACTTCGGACTCCAACTCGTGACGCGATCGAATCAGAGGAATCATTATGGTGGACATTGCCACCACTGCCCTATTTGCAACTTACAGGAGCTTGTTACAGAATGATGTGGGTATATTCGTAATTTACACTTCTAATTTTAGCTGCTTCGTTCTTTTTTTTTTTACTTTTGGTAATATCCTTCCCACCTTTCGAAGAATTGATCTCGCTCTGGCTGGAAGGCGTTTCTGGTTATCCAGCACTCTTCTGACACATGTGAAAAAATCGATTTTCCGGACTGCAGTTAACCTCGGCATGAGTAATGAAAACTATCTTGCCAACCGTCCTTATTGAAAACTTGTGCATATTGTCATATCTTCGCCGAAATTGATGGCTGACGGTCCAAAAACTTCGCCTTCATCGGGTTCTACACCATGCCGTATTTGATAATATCAGTCAATTACTTCCTATATCTTGTCTAATGTAGTGCTTACATCAGTTTGTCCTCGTGTTGTATGAGACTCACTGCTAAATTATTACAGTGGGAAAGGTTACCGGTGTGCTATCACGCACTATGAATAATAAACACGCGATTGGTAAGGAGTTAAGCGCTCAGAAATTCCAGTAAAGCAGTGTCACATTGACAACGGTTGATGACGTTCGGTGCAAAATTTGACGGTAGAAACACTGCATTACTCGGCTGCTAGCGCGCACTAAGTCGGTTTGTTGTAGGCTCATAAAGTATTCTGACGAAAATCATTTAGTGATGAGTTGAAAGTACATCGCAATCAAGCGACAATATTAATTATTTGATGACATTCCGTTATATTCGTTGTGTTCTCTTAATAATTATCACAACTCGACTATTCTGCCATACTAAACATGAATGTAGATTTTTTTATGATCTTCTTACTGAAAACACTGTTATACAGCCATGTCTCATCTTCTGTTTCAAGTGTTCCAAGTTTGAGGCATACACAAAACCCAATAACTCTATCAATCATGAGTATTATGAGCTATAATGGTGTGACTATCCTCTCGATGGCCGGGCTTGGATACTTATGTATTGCGTCAGACTTGAGCAAAAGTGAACAAATGACCACAATCGCTATGGATCAAAAGAAGTTTATGAAATCGCAAACAGTACGTGAGTTTAGCTGGTTTCAATTCGGGCGCTAAGACAGTGTTACAAAAATTGCACTCAGTGCCTGTAAGACCGTCCACAAAAAATGAAGGATTGCTAGGTTTGTCTCTGCTCAACAGATAGAACTGTATAAACCAGTTAAAAAAAGGAAGCCGTGGCCGAGTGGATGTGATGCTCGTTGCGCTGCGGGTGGAGCCGAGCTGCACCTCCTACTCTCTCTGGCAGTCAGCAACAACGCCCTATGGAACTCCACAGTCAGGCTACACTCGCGATTGAAAGAAGACTTACTCAATCAGTATTCTACGCCATTCAGTAAGAAGACGACTGAACAAATCGAATGCTAGAAGTATCGCGATTTGTACAGCAAAAAAGAAACACACTGTGATGACGGATCAAATAAAATGCTGAAGTGCTAAAGGCAAAAAGTACCTGATCTCTTGTAAGATACATGTTGATGAATACATAGGCAAAACGGACAGATCACTTTAAATCCGCATAAAGAAATTCCTACATGGAAAGTCAAAAAATCGAACAGGTGTTGCTTTGGGTTCACATAGGACAGAAGGCACAATGGTGACAGCTTTAGAGTGATATTGAAAATCCTGGGGCAGAAGTCAGTCGACATGAAAATTGAGGTACTTTTGGGCAAATTTCAAGACTGCTCAAAGTTATAACTAAGTTGAGAAAAAGCTAGAAAGAGCGTATTAGCGTGCGGAAAAATGTAGATGCGATTAGAGTCCATCACACAATATATCAAACTGTTTTGCTCGTATCTCAACTAATGCTATGGTTATGTTGCACAGTGTGACGTGCCGTTAGAAAAGAATGAGGCAGTGATATGAAAAGTTCCTATTTCAAGGTTTTTGAACTCTGTAGATGCAAATTATTTTCGGGATTCTCATTGAAAGTCTTTCTAAACATGATTTCATGCTCCCAAAACCTCTTCAGTTGCTTGTTGTGACTCATACAACAATCTCAGACTTGTTCAGCTTTATTTTTGTCATCGCATAGATGAACTTACTAGCTTTATCGTTCTTTATAATCGACCTCAAACAAATTAATGCTACATTTTTCTCCGTGAGCATAATCAATAGAAGCTCGACTTTTCTAATAAATTTTATTGCCTGCTGAAATCGTACACAGTGTGGCTTCCATGGCCCTTCACATCACCGACTTCTAAAACATTAAAACGCTGCGTCCATCTGATGCCTAGATCTTCAAAATCGCCAAGGCGTGATGGTGAATTAATTGACTGGCATACTAAAACATCTTTATCAGTGGCAGTCCGGCACATTTATATCGAGAATATCATCACTATTTTCGTAATAGAGGCCGTCCTACCTTCCAAAACATCTTATTCCTCTTCTCGAAGCGTTTCTCAAAACATTTTACAATATTTTTCTACAGTAATCGACAATAACTGGATATGGACTCGACATAGAAAAATAGAGCATCCTCCATTAGCATTGTCTGCCCCTTATAAGCATTTATTAAAAAGGTTACGGCTTCATTATATCGCAAATGTTTCATTAAAGCTCTCCATCAGTACCGATCTGTCCCTGTCTTGTTTGAGTGACTTCGTGTATCCATTTTACTGTTGCAATGTGAACTCCTGCGAGATGATATCTAAGTGTCAAGCCGTTTAGACAAATTCAAATGTGAAGTAGTAAAAGATTGGATAGAGAATATTTTTGTGATATAACTGCATTAACAATCGGATGGATTGAAAGATCATTTGACTTAAGTTATCACCCCTGATTTGATGGTACCCTGAGAATGGCATATGTTTTATCTCTACCAAACTTTTATTATAGCGATAAAGTGAGGCCGAAACTGCAGACCCTGTGGGGATCCATTGACAATCTCATACAAAAGAGATACGTAATACGCTAAACAGGTAATTCAGATGTCACACAATAATAAACAGCAACAGCAAATTTTCCAAAAGTCAAACAATAGCAAACAACATCAGCACGGAGAACGGAAGAGCCAGAGCCACGATGGCATAGTTGAATAACACGTAAGCTCACAAAATAAAAGTCACGACATCAAATTCACGTCAGACTCAAGCACTCTTTCGTATCTCAAGACTTACGTCTTCACATTTCGTGCTGAACGCTGTCGTTGAAATGGAAATTAGGCCGTACAGAGTCAAAGTTTGTGAATCCAGTCATACCGTTGCTTGATCGGACTTTATGCCGATTTGTTCTTCCTAGACCATCTTGTTAGAGAGTGATTGCTGAAGGCCTCGGATTATGTCATAACACGATTGAGACGGAGGAAGAGTGAAAGTTCCGAGGTATAGTGGATAACACGCGAGTCTCGGAAAGAAATTTACGACTGAAATTACCCTATGCTCTGGGTCTTGCTCATCTCTCACCACTCTTGTAATCTATTTTAAGCAAGAACGATATCCCTTATGCTTGCTTTAGAGCGTAGCCACATCAGTGTTCCGATTTTTTGAAGTGATTTTGATCCTAGTAGTGTTTATGTATATCTCTAATTTGTACTTATTATTACTGTGTGAGGGCTGTGGGAGAGTGGACGGTGATACGCCTTCTCAAAAAGCAGTGCGCATTTTCAGCCATCTCCTCCAACACTCTCTTACAACCACCTCAGAACGCTCTACTTGGGCGATCATCGCGAATACAACGGGATGTGTCAGACCAATATTCTACGACATTAGCGAAAAAAGCAAAATGTCAAGCAGCAACAGAAACAACACGTAAACTATGTGGGACGCTCGGGGCGGTGAAAAAATTCGGGACGGAACCGAGTTGTTTTGTTAGAAGTACTAGAATCGGCACAATACAGTATAACAGGGGGTTGTATAAAACAAATAAGTTATTACTGCATGACTCAAAATCAGTCGTATCAAAATGTGAGGAAGCCTGCATAGGCATTCAATTTATTTCTTCTCATCCATCTTCATGAAAAACATCGAACTTTTCTAGCATGAAATTTTGGCCGCTGTTTGAGGAATTTTTCGTTTTCGTCACAACTCAATACATGGGGATACCTGTAAATTTTACAAATTTCTATATAGATCCTTTCATTATTATTTGAGCCAACAAGTCATGTGGTCTGGTAAGGGCTCTTGTACAGCCCGAGACACGTGTTTCGTCCTTACGGACTCATCAGCCGGGCAGAACCCGTCGTCTGTCGATCTTATTATAGTCAGTTCTCTCGGGAGCGTTACACTCCTTATAGAGAGTTATCGACGACGTACGTTTTACACTCTATGTCAAGCAAAATTTGGTTGTTGTTGGCCCAAATAATAATGAAAGGATCTATTGAAATTTGAGCGTGGTCTTAATAAAGCACTCGAATTAAAGGTATAATATGATAAAAACATAGAGTGTAAAACGTACGTCGTCGATAACTCTCTATAAGGAGTGTAACGCTCCCGAGAGAACTGACTATAAAAAGATCGACAGACGACGGGTTCTGCCCGGCTGATGAGTCTGTAAGGACGAAACACGTGTCTCGGGCTGTACAAGAGCCCTTACCAGATCACATGACATGTTGGCTTAAATAATAATGAAAGGATCTATTGAAATTTGAGCGTGGTCTTAATAAAGCACTCGAAGGAAAGGTATAATTTTTATATATTTTGTCACTGTTATACTATTATTACCCTTGCTATTATTATTATTGCTGTTATTATTATTACTATTATTACTATTATTATATGAGATTTCACGTATTTTTACATTATATATCATGTTGTATATTAAATATATTACTAATTGCTTGTGGTATCGAATTTTCCGGTAATCCTAATGATTGTTCTAGGAGTTTCAGGTATGACCGGAAAGATTTAACTTGGTTCAGAAACGTCTGTTACCAATTCTCCTTCGTCCAAGATATTGCAGGTTTGATGGGTCCGGAGCAAAGTAGACTGTTCTTCAAGTGGATTAGACTTCTAATAGTAAAACGGCCACAATGATGTCGAGGTATAAACAAAGCCTGGAGTCTCATGAGGCAACGCGCTATCACCTGTATTAAGCTAGCCTCTTGCATGCCTGTCTCAAAGCCATGTTTCAACCCTATCGCGCAATCAGCAACCACTCGCCAACGAAAATGATCCCGTAGCGCCATAATTGGCAAAGTACTTAATTGAGCTCATGCTATAATCGAAATTGAAATGTTCCAGTCTTATCTAATCTTTGCTCTTTTTTTGTGGGATATGGTTATAACGTGGTGCATAGCTAAAAAGATACCGAGATATGAGCAAAACTCATAATCTTGTGTGGACTTCGAACCCATAATTGCTTTTAGTGGGAGCTCACATGCTATCTTTATAACTATATCAAAAACGCTTTAACTATTCTCTCTGCCAATGGGCAGTAAACAAGAGATAAATTGCTGGAAACGTCTTATATGAAAGTCTAGAAAACTAAGTGACAAACACCATTTAATGACTTTTAGATGACAGAAAATAAAAGCGCTGCTAATGCCAACATGTGATGCACAGCCAATATAAACTGGTATTAGAGCGAGTAAATGCGATAATTGAGTATTATTTTACTGAGTCTTACTTACGCCCACATGTTTTCCATTCATTCCTCATGACGACGAACAATAAGTGGTGAGAAGTGCAAGTGTTTGAATGAGATTAGTGTCACATGGACAAACGCGTGGGATGTGTTTGGGTTGGTTTGCACTCGACGCAAACGCTGGCAATCATCATCATCGTCATCGTCATCGTCTTCGTCGGACTCCCGACAAATCTTTTCTTTGACCGCTGATGTTTTTCTCTTGTAAAACACTCTGAGAAGCAAACGCAAATCGTTTTGTCTTCTATGCGATGCTCATCGAAGCAAAACATTGTTTAGTGAGTGAATAAACTTTCTTGAACTATCTTGCGATAAAGTAAGCGACTCAATGCAACAGTAGATCTCAGCAAGTCAATGTGCAGGACAAATTTCCATACAAGATCTGCGATTTCTAGTGAAGCCGAGTCAAAATGGAATAAGATTGACTTTGAACGATTCGTGCTTTCGATTTCAACCTCTTCTACAATTTTTGCTATTCATTACGCATTTAAATCGCTAAATCCTATATGCCACGAAGTGCACACAATTCCTTAATTTGTTTTGTTGTCCTGCAACCATCACTCACTGAAGCTAATGGGCAAACTAATGGATTCAGCATAGTGCTGAGATCTCTCACAAGTCCTTGCTCCTCACTAACATATTGAATGCCAAATGAGATCGGCTCTCTATTTAAAGACCGCTTGAATGTTCATAGCAGAAATAACAGCTCAGCGACTCTCCCACACCATTTTCAGCCAAATTTAGTCGCAAGAATCACTATTTTGCAACTTTTGGTATCGGATCACATATGCATTCGATCACCTCTAGCGTTGCATAATGATGCCCAATATATGGCGCATCTTTCACCGATTGATGAACACCGAAACTTGATTCCCTTTTTTTATATATCTAAACGGTTCCATTTAATTTTTCTGTGATTGTAATCACAAGCTCTACTAACATTTTTGTGTCGAGATTGATATTGTTCACTTAGCAGTGGCTTAAATGTATTTTTCTCATACGATCTACTCTTTATTTTAACTGCGCGAACACTATAGCATCTCTAAGCAAGGTAATTATGGCTGTTCAAAACCATTTTTAATGCTCCTTAAACACTTTTGGGTAGTCTTCTTATTTTGTGGACTGATTATAGAACGAAGAACAAGAAATCAGGCCGTCTCTCCAGATTAGTATATTGATTTCTAAATCAACACTATTCAAGAAGCTAACTAGCTATACTGAGATGGCTTGGTTAATAATATATTATAGATGTTTGTGTTAACTATCAGGAATCCTTGCAAACGGATTCTTGAAGAGTTGAGTCTGCTAAAAAGTGCACAAATGGCTTATGAGTGAAACGGAAACTAAGCATCACACAATGTTTCTCAGCTAATCAGCTTAGATGGCAGAATGTGCTGTTTACACGCCCCAAATCCGGTGGTATTGCATTAGAATGTATCCATCCTTTGTTAATTTTTAACAATATCTACCATAAACGTATGCCCGTATAAGTCAGCATTTCATACCTTACAAAATCTGTAGTTGAGAGCTCGTATCAAGAAATCCTAGAAAACTCTACATCTTTGAGCTTCTCTCAATTTTTGTCAAAAGGTATGAGGCTGGATAGCCGCCTGCTTTTCGATGAATCGCTACGAGCATCACTGATCATTAGCTGTTCAGGTTACTCACCGTACCCAAGGCAGCAATGAAAAACCGATGTCAAGAATGCTCAGCGTTACACCATCTCACTGAACATCTCCCTCAGGCAATTTTCGCACCGAGTACTGCACAAACAGCATGTAAGCTATGTCGCTGACTGGATAGATGGTCGGTTAGTGAGGAGACGCAACGCGAAGAAAACGGCAACAATTATCGTTAATTGTTCACATGCTTCTCCGTTCCATTCTCGGCGATTAGGCGACAAATGACTATTTGCACGTCTAAGCAGCTTCTCGCAAATCCGAAAACAGTTCAAGCTTCAGCAAAAAGGCAACTTACAAAATTTTTTTCTAAGCTTTCAATCTCCATTAATAGTTTCGATTTTTCATAAGTTTTGCTGCTTTTAGTGTTTCTGAACAAATGATCGTCCTTGGTACTCAGACTTATTTCCACCCTCTTCAAAATAATTTTTATTACCAATGTCACAGTAAGTCTAAAAGTATTGTTTTAAATCAGAAAAAAATTGGATCCGCTTTGTTGATCGGCTTGCACTTAGGTTACTTCAAGACAGAATTCAAAAAATTCATTAGTTTGAATATGTTTTATTTCATACAACTCGTTATCACAATTTTTTTCGTGCGAATCGTAGTACTTCTAGCATTCGATTCGTCTTTTCGCATTCATCTCCCCAAAGTTCCGAACATTTCACATGCTTCTTCGAATACTGCTCAAAAATTTCGTCTTCTTCGTGAGCGTCGGAGAATGCTACTAGGGCAGATCTCCTTGTAATCATGTGAATGGCCAGGGTGAGGAGTTCTCAGCCGGCTGCGAGAAAGTGTTGGGGAGGAGATCGAACCAGAACATTGCCTCTTCATAGACCGTCGTTACCCACACGACCTGTTCCCCGGTAGTGACTTAATAGAAATGCAGTGGTGATTTCCACACTTTTCTTGCATTAGAACTTTTGTTTGATCCTTTGTGAACGGCGTTCATTCCAAAGAATGCACGTTTTTTGAAGTTCTCGTATGGCAGAGCTTCCCCATTTAACTTTTGGTATTTACCTGATAGCCTGAAGAAACGGTGTTTTCCAACTAGGCTTGATTTCTAAAAGGCTTATTGATGCGATAAAACAGCGAAAATAAATTATGGATTAGGTTGAGGAAAAGTTCTGAGGAAATGCTTGTACTTTTATGGGTATTGGCCATTTTTGTGTTTTTGGGCTCATTTGAAAGTCCCTCTTCTTCCGCACAGATTGGCATATAATTTATCTACTTCGTTTATGCGTTGATGATGATGATGCTGATGGATCTTGATGCGTTCACTTACCACCGTTGTATTTGAACCCAACAGCCATTCGTGCATTATTAAGAACCTAATTTGCTTGCTTGTTAATGCACATGAAATAAGTAGATAAATTAGATACCAATCAACGCGGAAGAGGACGGCTTTCAAATGAGCCCAAGAACACAAAAAATGGCCGACACCCAAAAAAGTTACAAGCATTTTCTCAGAACTTTTTCCACAACCTAATATCACTTTCGTTTACTTCGTGTGCTCGGCTAAGGTGTGCGGATGGTTTTTCATCGAACATTGAAAAAATTTTTGATAGATTGAATCTCCTTAATTTTGAAGCTGAATTTGTTTTTTGTAAAAGTGCCCAGTGAGCTCTGTGAGAACCATACGAAAATTACAGTTCAGACCTGAAGTATTTAGCCCGTCGTTACAACGTTGCAGCGAATTCATTGGCACTCATGTAGCAAATTTTTATGTTCGAGGCACTCTACTGCGACAAATTGCTGGAAAAAAAATTTCAATTAGGTTTTACGTAGAATGGCAGTGCTCTATCAATCCGCTTTTTCCAAAAAGAAGCCACTCCCTTGCATAAAGAGCATACTTTTAGCCCCTTATGAGTATATTCAGCCCCAATCTTACAGGAATCAATCTAAAACATATTCTACAACATAGAGCTTCCATAAAAGTGCTACACAGTGCACAGTCTACACAGTGCTGATGTTGTGAGCATTTTACGCGAGATACTTCATGTTCACCAACTCATCCACGAGAAACTTGGAAATTTTTCTGAGGCGGAGAAAAGACTCTAATCAAATAACGAAGATCGTATGTCGCTTTGCGAATATTGCTGCTTGTTGGAAATTCAACTGCCGTTCCTATTCGGCTATAAATCGAGCGCTTAATACATGATATGTCACCACGTCCGTTCAAAAAAGTTCTTCTGTTCGTTGCTCAGATCGGCTACTTCTCAGATAATGAGTGGCTGTTGGTTTTTGACAAGCTACCAAGGTCTTTGTGATAGAGACTGCTCATCTTCTTCTTCCCCAAGGCAGTATAATAAGAGCACCTCAGCTAATTTCTCGCAGTATTAATGCGACAAGGGTTGTTCAGCTGCTCCTCGGTGCACCATTGAAATGGTAGTTGCTCAGCTGCTTCTGGTTGAATCGCAATGATAGAAGCTTTTCAGTTGATATTCACTTCGTTTCCGAGTTAAGTTGAAGCATCGTGGCATCCTTTTTGGTCATTAACACTTTCTTCAATATGTTTTCACCAAAAATATTGCCATTTCTGCTTATAGATGTGTTTACTGTCTTGAAAAAAATAGACATAAACAACAAATGTCTTTCTAGGTGTTCCTTTCAGTAAACATGGGCTTTTCAATCCGTTTATCCTTGATTTTTATAGCTTTTCCTTGCGATACTTTGATAGCCATGGTGAATCATCAAATGAATTAGGCAAAAAAAAATTTTGACGAGGAGTCAATTTCTGAAACCTTACAGGTCTTCAATCCAAGCTTCTTTTTCTTTTCTGAATTTTACGCCGTCTCCCTCATTTGTCTTCTTTCCTTATGTCTCTCATTTTCCAAAAAAAAAAAAACTTGAAATAAACAATGAATGAAAGTACGGGGAATGAGTCCAGATCTTTGCCTTTACATCTCAGATTAATATTTCATTGGGGGCTAAGGCCGAGCTGTCGGTGATTTAAGTGCGAAGTTGATCCCTCTCCTAACACTCCACGACAGTCAATCAGCAAACACCCTAAGAAGCGCCCAAACCTAACTATAACTGAGTTTGCAAAGAAATCTGCCCGACCAATTTTTATGACTTTAATAAAGAAGTTGAAATTCTCAAGCAAGCGATGAGCGCGAGGAAGGGAACCGAATGCTAAAGATCTGGAATCCGCGCAACGAAATGTGGACGCGATCGTACAGAATATAACTCAACAAAGTTCAACACTTTTTGTCAAATCGACGATCAACAGTTTCTTCAGTTCACTTTCCAATCAGTTTTATACTGTGCTGAAGCTTGATAATCACTTAGTGGTATTTTTGAGTAGTTTGATTGCATCTTCTGCCTATTTTTCCACTCTTCATCCATTTTTCTATCATATTTTGGTTTATAATCTTCCTAACTTACTTTACTCTATACTTTGTTGAGCTGACACCAATTTTTTCTTTCTTTTCCCGTGCAAGTTCCATTTCTTCTCCTATTCACTCCTTCCGCTCGCCATAACTCTTGATTGGGGATTTGTCTTCTTTAAGAAAAACGACTGGTTAAGCACATGTCCCTGCCAGGCATGTCGAAGATAGCCAAGTTGGGTTGTTCCTCAAAGCGTTCGTTGATTGATTGTCGGAGAGTGTGGAGGGGGAAGGGGTACCGGATCGACTCCGCCACAGTTATCACTAGCCACTCGGCTACGAATCCTCTCTAATCTAAACTCTTACTAATATTACTTCATAATATTCATAATTACCTACAGTTTATTAACAGCTGGTAGTTTTCAATTCTGATTCTGCAATGAACTGCGAATACCTGTTTTCATTTCGCTCGGTCCATCTTTTCCTTGCGAAGCTTTATTAGATGTTTTTCAAACCTGAATGTTTTCTCACAGCTTATGTCTGTACTTCCGTCTCGAGCTTCCGCATTCTTCTCTTTTCAGTGGTTACTTGAGGTGTTGCTAGACCCATAGCTTACTAATGACAATCGCCGTTGCTCGTTTGTTAAGTCGATGACGAAATATTTACTCTAGAGAACTCCGAACCGATCAGAATTCAAGACCACTCGCGCTGTGGATCAAACACAATTTCTGTTACTTTTCTTGGTCTCCAAATTCGTTTTAGTAACTATCTGTTCGAAAGTGGCTTAACGGCATTCAATATTCTATTTCTACTACTATATTAATTGATATTCGTACTAGCAGTATTTTTTAGATACCCTGGCATTACGCCTTGCGCTATTCTAAACTTATTTGTAGTGAATAGCATGAATGAAGCGATCTCATCAAAAAGTTGAACTTGAACTCAACAGAACTATGCGAAAAGCAAAAGTGCAGCTCTCAGTAGTGGTCATCATTTGTTCAAAGTACGAAATTCAATGTGTGCATGACGTGACCGGAACGAATAACAATTATGCGCCCATGTGACTACTCTAGGGGTGCATTCAGTGCTTTGTCTTAACATGAAGGCCCGTTTTTTCTCACATTGAAGCACCACATTCTTCACGCAGAAATAGAGTTTCAATCATCATTGTGGCTTCATTATAGTCCCTCTTTTTGCGAGAAACACGAGATTTTATGACTGGACTCATCAAAACAGCTGACGTTTTGGCGGATTCGTCTTCAGAGCATGGGAAGATCAGGAAAATACCTTGATTACTTCAATAGAAGAGCCATCAAACCTAGATTTCAACTGCATCAAGCACATAAATTAACCTTCAACATAACGCTTTTTATATTAGCTGTACAAATGCGACTCCGCCGTTTTTTTTGCCGTAATAATAGTAAAAATAAAGTTATGCAATCGTCTCTTTTTCATTTGAAAGTGTGTTAAAAATGTCATTCATTTATATGTTCTTATGTACAAAATATTTTATATGATGGTTTTTATACGACTTTGAAGATGACGACTTTTGTACCCGAAAAACGTCATCTAGGAGAAATTTATTTTGCACATTCATCTGCCAAAGTGATCGAAATTGCTTGATTTTGGCGCCGTTCAACTGCGCGTTTCCTTGCGAACATTTTGGTATAGACAAATTGCCTATACTTGCTTTAAGATGGAGCTGCAGTGGGAACAAATTCGCTTGCTACTCATTGACGAATAGCGCGTAGGAGAAAATGCTACTGAAGCGGCGCACAAGATTGATGGAGCCTGGAGCGAGCCGATCTCAGAGCAAGTACAGGCAATTTGTATATCAAAATGCTCGCAAGAAAATTCGCAACTGAATAATTAGGAGGTTTCGCAATGTTATTGCAGAAATGATATCGAAAAACCAAAACGGCACGAACTTTGCAATTTTGCTGCATGATAACGCTCGGCTTCATGATGCAAAACCGATCGAAAATGTCGTAGAAGAGCTGATGGGAGAACGTTATTATGTTTTACCTTACCCGCATTACTCTCTCGATATTGCACTGTCAGATTAGCACCTGAAATTACCAAGTTCAAACTACACATTAGCAAATTTTTGAAAAATGGCGTTTTTCGGATACAAAATTCGTCATCTTCAAAGTCCTAAGAGAACCATTATATAAAATATCTTGTATAAAAAAAACATATGAATAAGCAGCGTTTTTGACGCACTTCCAGGCAAAAAAAAGAATTTGTATACTTTCATTTATACTATTATTACAGAAAAAACGGTGGTCATAACTGTAACACCCAATAAGTCTTCTACTGAGTTATTCAAGATATTTTCTAGGTTTCTCTGTTGTTCTAATTTCGTTATAGTCTCTCAAATCGCTGTTGGAGTTGAATCTCAAATTCCTTATAATGGCAATATTCTGCTAAAGTTTTCTGAATAGTTAAGATTATATTCGATCTGATATATTGTATCACCGTTATTCATTGAAGATTCAATATGTCTTGTACTTTTACTTAACGCCACTGAAAAATTCGCAGTGCCACATAGTTATTAATGCTTCCTAAAGAGGAGCACATTGGTTGGAGTTGCTACTTCCAGACAAAACCTTCATTAAACTCTATTCAAAAATCTTGTCTCACTTAGTTTGCCGCGTTTCGGCTTCAATTCTATAGTGCCGTGACTTTTACGGGTGAGGCTTTTCGTATTTTTTCTCTTATCGATAACAACGAGACATCTGCGAAGCAAACAGCGTGACAGCAGTAGCTTTAAGCAAAACCGAAAATAAGAATAGTAAACCCATAATATTTTCAACAGACATTTGTCAAAGATCAACGCAAAACTTCTACAACGAATTCTGATTGCAAAAAATATTCTCATCTATTTAAAATCTCACTCCACAGCTACAGAGGCATAAAAAACGTGATAAGGAGTGTTAGCGCGGTGTTTTGGCATACACATGTGACTGTTGGCTCAATTCCTGAGCAAATAAGGCATTTCTATTACTCTGAAAACTGCGAATTTGTTCCAGACTTGTTCAGAATAAACACCTGATCTGAATCGACAAGCCTACATCATTCATTGATAAGCCAAATATGTATTCCTTCAACGCTATGATGCTTTGAATAGAATCGCACGGATGAAGAATTGTTTAGAAAGATTAGTCATCTCCAAACGTTCTCCTTCACTTTCACACCCAACTTAATGCAGATGCCAAGAAAATGGGATAGAATTTTATTCTTTGCTTTAACAATAGAATAAATATGACAGATTATTATGCTCTTGTTCTGCCCTCTCCTCTCCTCTTCTCCCCATATTCTTGCTCTGTCATGCTCTCGATAGTACTTTGAATTTCTAGTGTTTTTACTGGATTTTTGCAGTGGTTCAGTGTTTCCAATATACCTAAGAGAACTGAGTGGTGAGCAAAAACACGACCCCGATGGAGTCGAACCTAGGGATCATCCATACTGGGGTACGCGTGCTACCAGTACACCACCGAGGCACATTTGCGCCACCACTCATTCTTCAAAGCGACAAGCTCGACTGGCGGTCACCACAATGTCAGGTAATTCCATCATCTGACTCGTGGTGATTTATTACTCGGCGTTGAATCCTTTATAGAGGATTATTCGGCCTCAGGGAATCGGCTGAACCGAGGGAGGGTGCTACTGATGAGTACCGGGAGGCCAAAACAGGCTCCTGCGTAGCATTAGACCTAACGGCTCAGAACATGTTAAATTTTTGCCACATTGTATCATTTTGAGCGACCCTATTAAAAAAGCGGCCTAAAGGAGAGGTATGATTTGATGTATGTTTCATTAATGCTTTCCACACTTCTAAGTAGAAGAATTTCTTTAAATGGGCACTCCGAAGTTTTTTCGCATTCATCAAAAGGCTAGCCACCTCTCTTTCTCTACGGATTTCGAGTTCTTGGCAAAGTCGTCTTTGTAGTCGATGTTAACTCTTTGCGGACAATGAAAGAGTCTTCTTATTTCCTAACATTTCAAAGGTCTTTTTTCGCTGAATGGAGCATTTTATCCAATTTAGAGATCACTCGGAAGCTTATATCTCGGCAATTTCAACACTGTTCTTATCTCTAGTCAGGCTTCTTTGGTACGCTGCAGCGGCGGAAATAACATTATATTCGCACTTGATTGCAGTAATTGCTCGGCTGAGGTCTATGGATCGTTTTTGATTTTACTATATTAATGCTCATCGATAGCGCATATTTCGGCGCGTACGGAGCGAAGTTTGGTTCTTAAAAAACACTTTCTAATGCACTATAAGAGCGGAAGAAAAGAGATGCGGACTTTTCTTCGCACCTAGTGGTTACGCACAAAAAATTCATGAACGGTGTAGAAATAAATGTGTTCCATTGGATTGATACAAACAACTTGCAGTTTTTTTCCAAACAAAGAGAAAACTCTTATCAAGTATCAAGAATTGCGTGCCTCTTGCGATATCGATTACGCCACCTCCGCACAGGGTTAACATATGTTATAGAATGATTAGGGCTAATTCTCGCCTACATCAACATTTCCTCCACTGTTCATACTAAGAGGGCTAATATGACGCTAGTGTGTGGGTGGTGTGTAATTGAGCCATAACATTGACACAAAAAATTCACCAGTTCTTATTTTTCAATAGTCTTCTCGATTTTTTGTACAATACAAGCACAAGGTTGGAAGGAAAGTTATAGGACACTTGTATGAAATTGAAAATTTATACATGAATCCAATCAAAAAGCAATGATAATTATTCTCCAAAATAAAGGCCATTGTTTTTTACAAGCTTCTACTATCGATTCGCCAAGTTTCGAATCTGGTCGAAGTCGACCACTACTTTGACTGCGAATCAAGGAACTCTTGACATGCCTCTTCAATTTTATCGAAGGATTTAAATTGGAGGACCCTTCAGAAATTGATAGGCAATGATGGGTAAAAGGCCAAAGGCATGGAGCTCAATCTGGACTGTAGGCGAGATGCGGTAGAATCTCGACTCTAACCATTTCATCAAACTTGTCTTTAGTCTAGCAGTGTGCGGTCTGGCATTTCTTGCTGCATCAAAACGCGCTTTCAGTTGATCAAAGCCGGGTACTTCTTCTTAAGTTCGTCATAGACTAAAAAATACAGACGAATGGTATCTAGGTTTTCAATGGAAAAATCCCACATAAAAAACTGCAACACTTCCATGATGTGCATAGGAGTTATCTCATGTGTATTAAAGTGCCCCAGAACTTTCTCTACAACCGTAGTGTAAAAATTCGTTTGCTGCTGCAGAATAGTGAAGAATTGGAGAAGTAAGTTGAAACATGGCGAATGTTTTCCAAAAGTGATTTTTAATCTTTGTCGGCTTAAATCTTTTGCTTCCTGAATAGAATCTTTGTACTATATGCTATACTTTCGGTTCTGTCCAAAAGCACTATGCATTTTAAGTAGTGTTCTTTTGAGGCGGCGCCATTTGAGGCCTTCCCTAAAAACGCATTTTTCCCTTTTGCAGAACACTTCTGTAGTTTATCGATACTCAAATCAAGTGAATTTTAGTGGCATGTATAAATTCTCGAACAGCTTATTTTGGCGCCGTACCAGTCAAAATAAAATTTTGTTTCTCATTCAAATTCTCACTGGATAAGAGCTTTGTTGTAATGAACTTTCAATCGTTAGATAGAGAAAATCGCTCCAATTATAATGATTTACTTAACTTTCGAAAACGACTTCTTTTAGCTTTGTAACGTCCGCAAGAATAGTGGGTTTCACACTCAGTGAGCACTTCTGGTCGGCTAGGGTGTGTGTACAGCTTCAATACCAATCCGCTGCATAAATCACATATGGATTTTTTGATGAAAATTAGAGATCTCTCCGATGCTCCACAATCTTTTCTACACGTCCATGCGCTATCAGAAGAAAGATTTGTTGAAAATACTTTCTCGTGTTACAAAGATTGACAAGCTCACAATAAAATACTTTAATCGCATCTAAGAGTGATTCAAAAACATTGTTACCTAAATCGACAATAAAGAGTACAACTGGGACATTGGGAAAAATAAACCGACGGTCTCAATAATCACATGATTTCACCTGCGATCATTTTACCCACATGAACTCAGCCAAGTAAACTCCTATAAATGGCGTACGGTCCCTCGGTACCGTCTGATGCGCCATTTTGCAGATCCCACTTCCTTTCGACCGTTTGAGAGTGAGTACCTGTGTGAGGAACTACAAAATTGTGACAATGGTTAGCCGTGAAGTGCTGGAAACAAGCCAGTTTTTTGTATATCTTTAGTTAAGTGCCCTTTCCAACAATTGGAATAGACCCTAGAACTTTGAACAACGTTGTTTTTGATAGACGCCAGCAAGGTTGGTGCTGTGCGATCTGGAACCGCCATGTTTTGTCTCACGACAGACTCCTCCAAAAATCCATTGTTGGGGTAGCACACGTCCGGCATTGTTCTTCCTTCTTACACAGACGTTTAGATTGTAACACGCCGTGTCTTTGTAGAAGCATGACGGCTTCTTTTTTGGTGCTTGGCGAAGCAAAAATGCTCATGATTAGGTGAAATCGATGCGAATCGAAAGATAGCTGAAGGCACTTAACTTGTTATGACTAATCAATGTAAGGAATGCTGAGATGGCTCGTCAGCCAGGGGCCTGTATTGCGAAATCCCATCCACAAACCTGGCAATGGTGGTGGCCAGATGCCGTCGCTGCATTGCGCGCCTTAACCTATTACAGTTCACTAAGAGGTCCTTTCGAAAAACAAATACATCACTGAAATTCGCGGAATTCAGACTATCGCATTGTAGCTGAAAGTCCGAGGGAAATGCTCTCCTCCATGAAAGACGCGTTGGAACGCCTCAAGTTCAAAACATACTTTTATTTTGGCTGTTACAACGAACTGGAAGGTCTCCCTTAGAACCTAAGTATACCGCTCAAATTGTCTAGATTTGACCTATTGATTAAGCTAAGAAGTACCTTGGAAAAATTGAAAACATGCTTGTTTCTGAAGGAGTGCGGAAAACAACGATAATTCAAATATGTGAAAACCCCTCTTCTTGGGCGAATTGCAGAGCTCTAAAAAGTTCTTTTTAAAGAGTATACGCGTTTTCTTATCCAAGAAGATTTACTCTATCTAATGTTTTGAATTTTGTTACAAAAAACTTTATCAGGCGAGAAATCTTCAAATGTAAAACAAAATATCATTTCGACTGGTACTGCGGTAAAAACAAGCAATATGAAAAATAAGATAAACTTTTAAAATTTGCTTGATTTAAGCTATCAGACAATTTTACATTCGTCAGATAGCAGCAAAGAATACGCTTTTACCGAAGGCTTCAAGTGGCGCCGTCCTAATAGACAGTACCGCATTTCGTCACTTTTGAGATTGTGTTTTTACTGTCCTTGTGTCATTCCTATTATATAAAAATAATTCGATGCATTTCTTTTATTTCACATCACCCGACATCACATCTACTCTGCTGATCACGGTAATTCGTGCACTCGATTGGCTTCCACGTTTCCATTATCTGCAGTGGCTCTTGAACATTTCGCGTACTCTTTCGACTATTGTTCGAGGATTTCACCATCTTAATAGGTGTTGTAAAATGTTGGCCAACTCAAATCTTGTAGTCTTGGAGATAGCCGAGCTAGAACGTCTTTACGTGGATTGCAGAAAATCGCTGGAGAGAAATAAACCAGTACCTTGCTTCTTGATGGATTGCATCACTAGCCACTTCGCTACTCCTTTCCCAGTTTAAGGAACCTTACCCACAATGAACATGTATTTTAGAACGGCCTCAATACCTCAAGTTGTTTTGGTTTTATCTCAGTATTCTTGTAGGCCGTGTTTCATATTTCTCACTCAGTTATCTTTCATTATATCGCTCATCAATCCACTTAACTCCGTTTTGCCACGAATGTGGTCCAGGAGCCCACTCAAATAATCGTCTTATTGGAATTACAATTCACAAAATACTTCTGCCCTAAGTGTCAGGAAAGAACAAAGTATAAGCGTTTTTACCTCGTGATTAACGCAGATGCATAAAGATGTCTTGATTTTCCAGATTCCTTCCGTGTGTAAATAGATAGATTTCCTGAAGTTCTGCTTTTCATAGTGAAGACTCGTTTTATCGCTTCGCGATCAGCATAAGTTGCTCATTCAAGGTTTTCATGTCAAACCTGGAATCCCAACCTTGACATTTTTATACCCTGAACATTCAACGTATGTCAGTAAAAGCAACAAAGAAGGCATAAAGTCAAAGCCGTGATAGTGTTCATTTCATCGCTTAAGCGTATTAAAGTGAACAGCTCTGACGCTCAATCAGAACGATTATTTCTTCCGAGTTTGGTGATTAACAGGATACTTTGTAGTTAAATTCGGTCGTCCAGCATACATTAACTGCTCAAAGTTCAGAATGAAAAGGATACAGAATACTTATGCCAGGGGTGGTTTTATCGTGGGCAGGTTTCGTTGCCATGGAATTATGAGACGAAACAAGCGTGGCAATTTTCTCAGGGTAATTGAAGTTTTTTTCATCTGTCCAGGCACTTTTATTGACGGCTATTCTCACTTAGATATCTGTTTTTCGCTTTTCTGCAAAAACAATCTCGTGATTATGATTTGAACGGCTAACGTTGCTGAGATGCTCTCAAGACTTGGCAAATGTTAACACTTGAAAATTCAGGAACTTCATCGCACTTGTTGGGTCATGTCTTTAGTTCATGCAGCGAGCGTAAAAAGTCCTGTCGATTTTTTCAAATATTTCAACAGTAAAAAAAGTACTGCGTAAGCAAATGGATTCATTTAATTAAAGGATTAATTAAGTATATATATATATATATATATATATATATATATATATATATATATATATATATATGAAGTACCTATAAAATTTAGCAAAACAGTCCATATTAAACTCTAAAAAATATTCACTTTGGCTTTTATACATTTACGAAGTGGCTGGCGACAATTTCCAATAATTCTCGCACACGTTTCCACCGTAATTTCGTTCTAAGCTCTTGTCAAAGGCGTTTTAGGCGCGTCTATGATAGTAGAGCGAGCAGCCGAGATTTTTTTCTTCAGCACTACCACACGGAGTAATTCATTAGGTTGACATCCAGCGAGTTTGACGGCCAAATTTCCTTGTTCGTAAACCTGGAAGTGGCTCTTGACAGATGGCAGTCGTTGAATGGGCTAAATGCGCGAGAGTCCACTGCTGGTGAAGGGTTAAGTCGTCGTAAGCCTCGTGAAACTTGCTGGTGATAACTGGCAGCGTTGGTTTTGACGTTTCCGTTGATGAAGACCCATGGCGTCTTTTCGGTGGCTCAAATGTCGGCTCAAACCATCAAAGCGGCCTGAAAACTTTTGGTGACCCTTCTCGTAAAGTTGACATCGATCCCCACGATTGTGGGGTGGTATCACCGTGATTTTTTTTTCTCATTGATGAAACCACCTCTGGCAAACGAGCACTAGCGATTGAACGAATCATTCGGCGAGCCTTTGAAAGCCGTACTTCTTTCATCCTCATGTTCAGGAAGTGAACATGAGCGATATCGTAGCTGCGTAACTTCAATTTATTTTTTACAATGTTTCAAATGCTTCGATCGCTGATCCCAGGCTTTCCAAGCCATTTTGACGGTATGTAATTTATTGAACTTGGCAACGAATCTTCTGATTGTTTTCAGAGTAGTCAAAGTGGTTGGATGACCTCCTCGAGGATGGTTTTATATTCCTTCAATTTTTTGAAATGTTTTCCACGGCTCTGCAGACACTTGCTGCTTTGAAAGCAGCCAATTTCAACGATTTCAACCGCTCTCATTCCCATTAAACAACTCAAATACTGCGATGAGTTGATTTTTACGATGTATAATCCGAGCACATTTGAAAGTCGATAATCAAAACAGATTCGTGCCGTTTTAGTGTTTTAATATAATTTATAATATGATAAAACTTCAAGCGATCGGCTGAATAGAGGGAGGGTGGTATTGATGAGCCCCAATAGGACGAAACAGGTGGCCTGTCCACTAGTTCTAACAGCTCATGTATACTTATTAGATTATATGATTTTTACAATAAATTCTATGATGACAACAACATTGATCAATCTCGCATTTTTTGTAAACATTTTGGTACGCAACTTATTATTAATCTTGCGCACCACTTCACTAGCTCTTTTCTCTTGTGCGACATTCTCCATGAATAGCACGTTGACTGAGTTCGAATAAAATAGTGATTTAACAATACTACTGTCGGCAAACATTTTCATTGTGTAAGTTGACTTGTTATCTTTGAGAAGATAAAGGCGGTGGAAGTGATTCATCATCATGAGGGCTGTCCAACTCATTCAGATGCCGGGTACATTCTGCTTCGGGTCCATTAAGCCTTTCACTGCTCTGCAAGTCAGGAAAGTGGTACCAGGATTATATGGAACAAGTTCAATTCTCTAAATCTTCATGGTGACGTTCCAGCACGAGTATTGGACGAAATTCCTGATGAACTCCAAAAATTCCCAACCAAAGCTGAAAAGCTAAGACGAAAAACTTTTAAAACCATTATGGGAAATGAAAGTGATATAACTAATTGCATGCGAGAAGAGCCGTCGCACAGTGGGGTCCATGATTTCAAGTCGTGTAGTAAAGTTTGTGGTATAAATTGTTGTAGTGGGTATTCATGTTCCCTTGCAACACAGTTGTGATGGGGTTATCTAAACTATGCTGTTTGCGGGTACAAATGTACTAGTGCTTGTTTTCTTTGATGCTTTCCCTGGCTGCTTTTTTTGATCAACAAACGACTTATCGTCATCTTTATACTCAAATACAAGTCATCAAGTAGTCGTCTAAAGCTCATTTATAGAGTATCATTTATGGGTCAAATCCTACTTCTAACTCCATATTGCAGCCATTAATGTAAATCATTGACGGAAGCGGGTGCTTAATGGGAAAGGCAAAGACTACGTTTCAAGGAGCACGATGATGAAGTGACTACCACCACAGGAGGCATCAAGCAGTCACGCTAACTAGACCAATTTTTCATTGTAATCCGAGCAGTTCTGATTAGAATCCTGAGTCAGTGCAATCATACATGTAAAATTCTTAGTTGTTCATATTATAAAGTTTTGTCAAAACGCCAGTCAAACCTATTTTCTAATTGAAAATTTATGACAATACTACACTGAGCAGATATGTACTAGCAGATAAAACTCTGCTGAATTTTTCTCAGCAAATTTTCTACGCAGCCCGTCGTCACATTTTATTGTGTAAATTCCAGCAAATCTTCCATTTTATTAGTTTCCTCGCATTCATCCTCCACAAAGATCTTCAAATACTTCAAGTGTTGCTTCAGCTGTTGTTTGAGGACCTCGTCTTCCTAATGAATTCCGTAGAATGCTGGTCGACGATGATTTTTGCAATCTTCAATATCCTAATTTCCGATAAGTGCGTTTTACAGCCATTTCCGTTAAGCATTGTAGATTTGATTGAATATATATTTTACCTGTCAAATCACTTAGGGGACTCCGTCGATTTATTACGATTTATCATTGTGATATGTAAAATTTAACGGTTCTTTCGGTTTCGAGTTCGGTTCTGCTAGAGATCTCGCGTCTCTGATCTGCAAAAGTCTTTGCATATTCGAAGTTGGGTTGGTCTGAAACTGGCGAATCATTGTCCATGTTCATATCGTTGCATGGCTTCTCCACTGCGTTTGCTGCTCTCCAAATTCTTTTGATTTGTGCTATCGAACAATTATTTGAACACTGAAAATGACCCAAGAAATACGTTTTTAAGAGGGATCGAAATGGAGAGCAGATAACGGGAAAACACCTGAACTTTTATCAATTATATTACTGGATTTCTCAATTGAATATATAGTTTAATTTGAGTAGTTATTTAACCACTACTAAGCACTGAAACTAACTTATTCCAGCACAAATGCTTGCGAAACAAGAAACTTTTTCAACTTATAACCTAATTACTGAGGAATAAAGATAGGTAGTAGTTCTTCATTTTTTAAATGTTCGGCGCCTACTTTCGTAGATTATAGCGATGAATTTAGGACGTTGAAATAATTATCAATTTACAGAACGGAAAGAACAATGCCCAAGAATTCAGAAACTAACAAAAAGGTGAATATATTCGTATAAGAGAAGTAGAAAAGAATGCGTTAGAAGAAAAGAACACGGAATTCTTACATGACTAGAAGAAATTATCGTCTCCACGAGAGCTTATCAGCATTGTACGTTCGCATAGAGAGCATCCAAATTATTGTAGAAGATTTGACATAGATTTTCCATCTCGATCGTGGGCGCTCAAAAGTATTGCACTTGATGTTTCACGTCAACAAGATGCTCTGCATAAGCAACGCCCATGTCACCTTACTTCGACGATGATGCCACATTGTCATTTTTCGAGGTGTTATGATGTTTCATACATACCTAAGAGAATTGAGTTGTGAGCAAAAATGCGCCCTCAGACGGGAGTCGAACCCGCATTCATACATACCGGGGTTGTATGCTACCACTACACCACCAAGGTACATTTGCAGCACCACTCACTCTTCAACATCTCTATGTTAGCTGCCAGCCACCAACCTTTAACAGGTTTGGTCGGGTATGCGACTTTGCTTCATAAACTCAGTTAAGCCGACAGCCACGGACAGACTGATTGTGATTTGAAATACTTAATTTCATTTCATTACTCATTTATTTTCATTTCAACTCATTATTCATTTATTTTTACTTAACCTATGTTATCTCGTTTTAAACTCATATTATAATGTTCTTAACACTCCGCGAATATTCATTCATTCGCTCAACAACACAATGTTTGGATTATCACCGTGTTTGTCTTGAAATAGTGAGCACCTCTAAGTATTTGAAATAAAATGTGACCATCAATCTCACAAACAAATGAACTTTCTGAGAATTCCGCTAATATAAGGCCTAATCCTATCAAAATAAGTTATTACTGAAGTATATTTAAATACCACAAGCCTTCAGAATCTTGACAACTATGTTTACAATTAAGTGTGGATATAATAATATCTTCGCTTGCAAGACAAATGATTCTAATCCATACTCAGAATTCAATCTGGTAAAATATGTGTTGATGTTCAATGAAAAAATTCAGGAAATATTTATCGCATTGAATCGATGCTATTGCGATGTTAATAGGTTTACAGGAACACAATATCGATTGCATAATTATTTATTTTACATAACTCGTCATCACATCTGCTGTGCGGTTCCCAACATTTCTATTATTCGATTGTTTCCTTACAATTATCGTCCCATAAGTTATCGCATATTTTGTGTGTTCTTTGGCCAACGCCTCAGCATTTCCTCCCTTCACGAATGTTATAGAACAGCAGGTTGAGTCTGATTTCCTTGTCATTTTGGAGATAGCCGAGGTAAGATGTTGTTTCGAGGGTTGGAAGAAAGTCTTATGGAGTGTCTCAATGTCCTCACTTATTTCCTTGACAATTCACTGCAGTTAGAAAAGAGGAGCTTTGTTCGCCTTGTGACTACGATTCTTTCAGGGAGATAAAGTTTTATGTAGCAATGACGATTTTTGCGATTAATCGTTGGGCAGGACTAGAGACGATGTTGGATTTCTAATCGGATTTATATATCTACAACGGCTGCTATGAGGACCGATTTTCGCTTTAGTTAGAGAAACCGTGGAACACAGATGTAATGGTTGATATGATTCCGTACTCTTGGAAACGAAGCCCTAACATGTCCTCGCTCGATAAATTAGTACTAAATTCTGGGAGGATGGAAATCACAGTGTTAAAACAACTGCATCTTCGTAGGTTATATATAAGCCAAATATATATTGAAGGATCTATCAAACTCAATGAAGTAGAATACATGGCGGACTTTTCGAAAATTAATCGGCATTTGCTCCACGCCTCTCAAAGTAAAATGGTTTTAAGGTACACATATCGACTACTGATTCGAAGCTCATTTTGTGAAGGTCTTGAAGCTGCTGAAGAGCCGTCGGATGACGCCATTGTTCGTCATGATGGATTTCTAATAAGGAACTTTAACGATAATTGAATTTTTGACTAAAATGTTGGCATGTCTACATAAATTCATTTCTCTCGAAAGCTTTTTACCTTTCATCGGAGTGATCTATTTACTACATGTAAGCACTAACTTTGTTTCCGCGCCCATTCCGAACTTCTTTGAAAATATGTTCTTATTAGGTTTGGATACTCGAGAAATTTTTCGGACTTTTGGTTTTTGTCAATCATTTTTAATGTATTTCCTTCTTTGACACGCAGCGATCACTTGTGTGACATCAACAATCGTTAAGCTCTCGAGACAACTCCATCTCTACAAATGTGTAAATGTTTTGTATCAAAATAACCGCAAGAAGCTTCTCTGAACGGTAATAAAAATGGAAAATTAAATATATGATAAATAATTAAGAAAAACAAAGAAATCCGAAAAGTTCCTTGTCAATCCAATAATCCATATAATGCATTTACCAGTTTCCTTACTAGTTCATTCATTGGGTCATTGCTCTTAGTATAATATTTTTCTATTACATTATTACAGGAGTGGTCGCGGATCTCGCACTGCTCTAACGTGAATGTTTTATTTTGATGTAGATATGTTTCGTTAATTTATTCTGCTGACAAATATTTTTATACCTTTCAGTCAAATTTTATCACTATTGGTTCGTTCTGATTATAAGGGAGCAAATAAAAACTGATCTCATTTGCTCGACAGAAAATTTCCATAAAAACGTCAGCATATCATTGCAAAGCTCAGATTTCTGGCTACATCCAGACATCGCCGGTTTTCAAAACACTCCTTTATAACGCTGTAAACATTCAAAGTAATATCATATTTAATACAAGCCACGTGTTTTTTTTCTCTTATCTCGCTTATATTTCGCTGGACAAAACTTATTCCTTACAGCGTTAGTGCATAAACTATAGCACAAGTTTGAAACAACTAAAAAAAGGTTTGCTTTCTGAAGAACTTTTTCAATCTTTTGATCTCCTTTGGTCTTTTGATTTGTGCTTTGAACCTCACCGGCCAGAGCTACTGCTCTAACCATTAGGTAAGGTAATGTTTTAGCGATGTGCTTATTTTCTTGAAATACGGCTTATGAAGAAGAATAAGATCGAGTTTTACATTTTGGCAGGTTATTTACTAGCTATTCGACGAGGCGACAGCCGTGGCAAGGAGCGTAGCAGGGGGTATGTCCAGTGAAATTCTCACCGAACATAGAGTGTTGTACACTCGATTGCTCTTGGCTGGTATATTCAATATATCACATCTTTCGTTTCGAGTGGTTTCTTAAGAACACAGATTTGGCAAAAGACGATAACTGCCCGACTGACGAGATCGCAAATTCGAAACACGTGTATCGGGCTCTATAAGTCAGCTGTCTTTGACAGACCACTGACGTGCGTGGCTCAAAAAATGATTACCAGGGTTAATATATTGTTAGTCAATTGGGAACTTTCCTCCGCTTTGGAGAAACTTCACAGAAACCGATTGTACAAGACATTACGAAAGTTCCTCAACACATTGATATGCTTTTCGGCTTTCAGCGAATTATACGCATTATAGAATGAAGGCAAAAGACGAATGTGGAACATAATTTTTGATCTAGATACTACAGCGTTGTATAGGGTGTTCCGAAAAATCGGCGACATGGGACTGTCACCTTAAATCTCAGCTTTCCTTTAGTTACTGATACTCCTATAAAAACTTCCTCTCCAGCGAAGAGATCGGTTTTTCATTTGTTCCCTCCCGATCAAAAAGTCCTGACTATTTTTGCATTTGTATTGTTATTTTGTCGGTTGATTCTAACTTGGAATTGAATACGGAATATCATGAATGTGGGAGAGAATCGACAACGCTATTTCAACAGTACTTGTTTCAATCTATTTTCTGTCACACTTTCTAAAAACACTGCGCCTCCATGCCTCATTTCTAATCTTAACACCATCTTGAGTGTGGAAAATTTTCTACTATTTCACTTATTGATAGGCTAACACTGAGCTGATGAATAGTTTACCATGGCGGAAGTTTGGGCATTTTTAAACTACTTCCGAGTAGTGCGCGCTGACTCTGGTCGAGGTTTTTAGGTATCCGGCAATTTCATTGTCTCCAAGGTCACTTTGAGAGAATTGCAATTGGCCAAAAAAATCAAACAAGCGAATTCCAGTTATGTTCGCCTTATTCTTTTCTATCTATGAACATTTCAGATTTTCATATTCTAAGAAAAGTTTCTTGACTGCTTTATTTTATTACGCGGCATTGTTCTTCGCATTCTAAAATTTAGTGTCCTGAACAAGGTTTATTAAATGCGTAGCTTTTGAATTCTGGTGGACATTTGTCTCATTCTTTCCCATCAAGCTCTCCAAAATTCTATTGCTTTGACATTAATATTTAATCGTTGGTCTCCGTTTCTATGTACTTCCATGATGTTCATCTAGATGGTAAAAGTAAACATTACGCCGTTGATAAGTATTAAGCGGCGGTGTTGTCCACTGAATGCACAGGTGAATGTCACAGAATAAGCGTCCATCGTCGATCCGTGACTTGCGGAGAATCCATACGATTCGTTTCAATCAGCATGTAGAAGGTAGTCAAGATGTGAAATCCGCACAACAACTTATGGAAGTACTGATCTTGTTCTCATTTCCCGTACAGGCCCTAGTTGCAACTTTTCGGCTCGGAAAGAATGAAGAGCTCCGTATGGTAGGCCATGTGGTTGAACTAATGACCACATGTGCATCATAGCACTTCTAAAGAAATTTGACATATGTATTCGTGATTAACTAGGTACGCTAATCAAGCTCTAAAAGCTAAAGCTTTCGGCGTTGATTACTCTCTGAGGGATGCGTCAAAAATTCGTCTTCAATTTTTAACTTCGTTCGAGGTGATTGTATGCATATCTGGCCTTTACAATGACTCGCGGTGGCCACCCGCTGAGCCGAGTCAGTGCTGCTTATCCTCCCAGACGAGTCTGAGACCAATCTGGTACCAATTTACCGACTCCTGAGGGATAGATGGCTTGGTGAGCCATAAGTGCAAGATCGAACCATTGACCTGGCGGACCAGCACCTCTAACCACTGCGTCTCAGGGCCACAATCAAGATCAGGAGTAATCTCATAACAAGTAACATCAACAAGATACATCCTATACTAGTAGCTGGTGATTGTGGCGATGTTCGTTGACCTTTTAGAGCACTGACGGAAGTGATTAGTGTTTCACTGATCCGTCGTCGATGATGTTTTCCATGGCCGTCGAGTGATTGAAGAACGATCGTGTCGGCGCACGTGTGCTGGTCTTTAAGTGTCTGCACCAGTTCTCCGACATACAAACACGCACACGCTCAGACCCACTAGGTGTCCGATTTGTTCGCATTGGCGGTACGAGTTGACGACAACTTCCGGCGGAAGTCGGTATCGTATCGACCATTAATTCAATGTCGCTGGCAGAGACTGCATTGAAGACCGTTTACACTCTGATCACGTGAACGTATTAAGTCGTTATTCTTCTTCTGTACCACGTTTCTGTATTTGTCTTTGAAAGTGTTAGTGATATAAAAACTCCAATGAACCTGCCGATCGCACCTCTTTTGTCCAAGCTTTCTACCCTCTTCAAAAAGTTGATCTCACAATTCAAGGCTACGCACTTCTTTTGGCATATGTTGAGTTGATTTTCACGCAGATTCCCCCAACTACTATTGATTTTACCACAGTTTTTCCTCAAACTTCATAATATCTATTGATAAATTTTATGGTTTTACTAATTGTGACCCAAAATATTGTTTTCATAAGTCAAAAATCTAAAGTAAAACTATCATTTGTTAGACATACACATTCGAAAATTGCTAAGTACTGAGAAAGAATTATTTTCCTCTGTGTAAAATAACTCATGCGATTCTGGACACAATAAGAAGAGCAGCGATCAACGGTGAAATGGCCACCAGTTCCTCCGATAATATCCATACACTTGAAAGACAACGGTTTTTATGATGACTGCTTGAAAAAGCCAAAAATTCGAGAAAACTGGAAAACAAGACGTAACTTCTCGTGTCCGATTCAAAGATTCGAAATGAATTTTGGAATCCGCTCACTAAATCAAATACACAGCCGTGAAACCCTCTGAAGTTCAGGCAAAGAAAGGCTTCTTCGGAAGATTACTGGTGGAGTTTATACTTTTGTCAACACTCGAAGACGACACCCTGCTATTGACTATGATCATTTCAAAGTAATAGCCGGAGTATATCAGCGTCTTGATATTTCAGTCTTGCGAAAAAAAATTATGAATGAGGAGCAAGTGTTTTGAGTTACTACAACAACGTAATGGGTAAAAAAATCGTCTAATGGATTCATAACTGTTTGAAAATTTCTGTGTTTCTTTAGGCGTAACGAAAACGATCCATTTATTTTGCTTGAATTGTGACATGCGACCAAAAATGAATTCTGATTACGTCAAGCGACAGTGATGTCTGCAGTGTTTGAACAAGTCGACCCGTCAGAACACTTTCCGAAATCAAATAATTTTCGTTGAAAAGTCTGCATTGTCTGTTCTCAGGTCGACAGATGAAATAGCCTGACACGACATCCCAAGTTACAGCAAAATTTTGAAGCATGAAAGACACAATTATTAAGAACTTTAAGAAAGTATGCCTTTTATTGTAACTTTCTGTCTCGCGTTTTTCCTCTTCTCGTATTTCTGCTTCTTCTTTCTTTGTTCTATCTCATATAAATTCATCACTATTTCTCAATGAACACATTTACATATTGCGACCATCAACAATGCCTGCTTTGCGAATTAGCAGTTTAGCCCAGCAATTTTTCCTTTTGGTTGGATCTTTTAGTATTCATTACTTCTGCATTGTTCACGATGATCGATAATTCCATTTGGACATGGATGGATGGGCGACATTGCTTGGCAAAGTGCATCTTGCAAAGAAAAGGCACCTTCAAAAACGGCTTTCTTGATCGTCTGGTGGACAAGAATAATTTACTACTTCAGGAATAACTACAGTTCTACAGAAATCCGAGTCATTGAACAGCAGTTTTTTCGTTCGACAAAGATCAACAACTGCCGCAATGACGACCAGAGGACGTCTAATCCAGCTATCGCAAGTTTCCAGAAAAAATTTCACGTTAGTATGTTAGTAAGGAGGAATATTCATAGATGCACAAAATGCAACCAAATCCATACTTAAAATGACGTCCCGTATAACTTCAAATTAATTAAGCGAATGGGAAAAATGGAGAGATCTGCACCACATGTGAGGACAGGTCATCCAAGAACGACTAAAAGCGCCATCTGTATAGTTATGAAGCTGGCTATTTCACCTACTCGATCATACTACGATCCTCTTTTGAAACATTTATCCAACACCAAATCTCGCCGTTGACAGCACGACAGTATTCCTCTCGATCCATATATTCTCTTAGATTTTACCACTTTATCAATCATTATTACCTTGAAGGTAAAAGAAATCTATGGATAACTAAGGGTCAAAGCAAACCGACTTAACATGCTATAGTAGAATGGCTAGCATTGTTTGATTGACATGACATTTCTAGTCAGCATTACACCACAAAAATATGTGCTCTCTGGACGTTTCTTTACCGCGAAGTCGAATTTAATTTTGTTCGTCGAATTTTAGTTTTCGTTTGTGGCTTACAAGATTGGAATTTTCAAACGTTTTTGGGATTTTTTTTTGTGGTTCCTTCTACCAAATGATTCGTAGAGTTTCTTCACTATTTTCGAGGCATTATTCATAATCTGAAAATCTATAGACATTTGAGTTTGATGAATTGAAATTTTTTCATGTAAATCAACAGAGATGATTCTGAACTCGAATGCAAAATAGTATTATACATAAATTATCGATATGCATCTCAATTTGTCCTCTGCTTGCTGACGTTCATCGATTTTTTGACATGGAAAACCTCTCAACTGGTAAAAAGAGTGTCACTAACGGAGTAGAAGTACTTTCTACATATGTTTTATCAATACATGCGGTTGTTCACCTTTTTCCTCTCCTTCGTTCTCTCTCTTTTTTTCTTCCGGACAATGGTCATACAATGCTGTGACTCTGCGCGTTACTCGTTCTAATGCTATTTTCACTGCTGTTCCACGAACTCTGGATGCTCCTATTCTATCGCACACCTCACACAACTAAATCGATGTCTTAGTAGCTTGGAACATTTGCAAATGAAATGACACTTTCTCATCGCGTTCGCTAAGCAATGTGTTTGCCTCTGTACTTCTCAGTTTTCCTTCCAGAATAAATTTACAAGTATTTTAATCAATATTCTAAATCATACTCATATGACTTACATTCACACATTGTGAAGATCCCAGCGCGCCCTTCTCGCATTCCAGACTACGAGTAATTGAAAGCTTTATCCTTTTCATAAATGCCGTTGAATATTGGTTGAGTTGATTTTCTTCGCACTCAGACTGTCGGATATCCATCACAAGCAATATTCCTCCTTTCTGAGTCGATGGAAACTTCATTATTCCAAGAGGACTTTGGCACAGCTTTGTCACTCATTAAGGCAATGAGACTTGGTCGGCTCGGCCAGGGATTGAACCAAGAACAAATTGCCTGCAAGCACGAAATTCTTAATCCTTACTCTTTTCGTCTTAATCGTTCATTATTGAAGCAACTAGTATACTCATATGCTGCAAAGCATGACAATAATCTTAGTGAAAGAGATTCGAGCATTTGAAACGTCCATTATGAATAGACAGCGGCTTACGTCTGTTATAAAGTTGTAGCTGATGTGTTAATGGATTACCCACTTATCACTGCTGCAATGTGATGTTAAGTGCCTAAGATGTACAGCAAGAAACTAATTAGCATAACAGCTTACCCAAGTTGAAAAAGAAGTTGTAGCTCCAATTATGAGTGGTCCATCGTCACGACAAAGTCTAAGTAATCTTTTCGTTGTTAAATTCTAGCTGATAACAATAAAAATAATTCTCCTATGCCAAAATAAAAATAGTTTCTTATGCCAACAGTCTCTTGCTCATCATGCCATTTGACTGAGCAAGTACAGCCTATGTGATCATTTTCTTTGAAAAATGAGGCGTTCACTACTTTCTTAATGGACTCCATTAATTCTGCGCCTTTAAGTTCTTAGATGATTAAGGAGATTGCAAGTGCTACAGGAAGTAATCTACAACGTGAGGTGAATAAAATTTAACACAATAAGATCTGCAATACCTCTTTACGATGTTATGCTTTCTACCCGATTGTAGCGATGGCAGAAATACGATTATTCGAATATGCTGAAATATGAGCATAATATGAGCCTCAGCTGGGGCATCGAACCCAAACCTGCCCTATTACGGTGTCTATGTTCTATCCACTGCATAAATCAATACCCTTGCATTCGCCTATCTTCAACCATGTTTTAACTGTATCCCTGATATGAGTAATCACCCTGTCAAATTGAAAACGCGCGCCAAAAAAAAAAAATCGTGGGATTGGGGTTCAAATGACGCTCCGAGGTTTGCACTTGTGTCAGCATAGTTCTGATTGTACTTCACATCATACCCTGCCAAGAAAAAAGAATAGGGTACGAGTGAATACTAAAGCATTATGATGATTTTGATTGACGTCTAGAACTTTGAACCATCAAAGAAAAAAGAGAATTAGGTCAGCTAAAGTAATTTCTCACTGCACCAGTTAAATTTCGAATTACTTGAGAATCAAATCGAAAGTCAGCAGAGATGAAGAACTCAAAAACGGATAAAGTTTCAAACGCTCGGCATTGACCAATCCTTGAGTACTATACAACTGAGATGTTTCATCAAAAGAATGGTAAAAAACTCACCTCTCTGGGACCGAGAAAAAAGGCTTTGTTAGAGAAAGGAGAGAAAATGACCGACGCTACCCGGATCAAGTAATTCCATATGACATCCAAATAGATCGTCGTTTTCAATGCGTTCGTACTTTTGTTGCGTGCTAGCACCACTGCCACTCTCTTCTGACTAACAGCGGCTTGCAGGCGATTTGTTTGATGAACGTGTTGGGAGATTCTCGCCAAGCAATAAGCGAGTGGCAACACTACTTTTCATCTAATCGGAAACATAATCAATGCCTCCAGGGTAGTGGAAAGAGCCTAAAGATTCTCATCAGATGCTAAATGAATTGTTACGAAATGCACTGAAAGGATGATTGATTGCTTTAAGCATACAATGCGATCAAAGTTCACCTCTGTTTTTCTGTATCTTTGAGACAAGGTTTTGTAAAAGACTCTCGGAGTAAGTAATCTTCCTGTTTCAAAACAGCGAAAATCGCGGGAAAGTATCTATGGGATTCGAAATATTTGTAATTATTAAGAATTCGTTTTGCGTGACAACCATTACTAGCAGCTTGTGAGAGTTTTCGGTTAACTGGAGTCTTTCATCCTAAAATCTACTTCTAATTACTGGTTGTTGCCTGCCTCGCAATTTCTTATATTGGATCTTTTAATCAACTCTGCTCTTGGTCTCCGTTGTGCAGAAAACCTGACATTACATTCTCAATCGCTCTTGCTCGATGCTCTTCTATATGCACTCGGAATATTTTTGTTTAAAATAATCAAATTTAAATTCGTTTGATATCACTATTTACGCTAGGTTAATGATCTTATGGAGTAGTGTTTTGTGTTTCCCTCCTACAATTATGTTAAATATATTCATAGTCATCTCAACAGTGCGTTGATAAAGTTAGGGTATGTTTAGATTTTTCACGGCTAGAGATCATTACGTTCAATTTTTATAGTACTTTTCTATGCATTTACAGATGATGAACAAAAATTCATGCTCTTATGTATAAAAAGCATCAGTTATTTGAGTCTTACCGATGTATAGTTTTAGAAAGAAGATCGAACAAGTTTTGAAATTGTGAATTACGTTTTGAATATGCAGTGTGTGATTTTGCGGCACAAACTAATTTTCAATTCGTTTTTAATTAATAGCTGTCTTTTTTGCGGCTTTAATCTTCCGTTTTATTAAATAGGTCTTCCTCTCATTTTTCTGCAGTTCATATCAAAGCGCTTTACTTTACGTTTGACCCTATTCTTGTTACGTGTCCTTACAAACGATTCAAGCGGGTTTTCCTTTGCAGAATATAGAGTTCAAGCTTATTTTTCACTATTTTATCAACTGGATTTATGACTGGTTCGATTCTACAAAAAGTATGAACATGTAGCGCTTTTCATCAACATCCCACAACTTTTTATTATGCTCGACCTTGTCATGTCACTCGCCTTGTAATCTTCTTTCACATTTCCACTGACACAAGAGTGGTACGCATATGAATAAAAGGGTTAAGTGATGTTTCGCGTATTCTCGTTACAACTTTTCTAACAATACTAGGAAATTTGTCGTTTTCTAAAAAGTATCGCTTGGCTTTTTCCAAAATTTCCCCGACCTGGAATCTAGAAGTTATGAGAAGCATGAAACATTCATGTCTGTTGAAAAGATAAGAATAGAGTGCAACTGTAATTTTTTCAGTGAGATCAAATTTTATTTCGTAATTTGTAAATTTTTCTAATGAATGTTAATAGGGAAGAATAAGCGTGAGCATGAGCAAAATCAGAGCTATATAGTGAATATGGTACCGTAGTGCAATGATCCAGACCGGTTTTTCCTAAAACTCTGGCGAGTCGACTTTGCAATATGAAGTCAGTTTTGTCCTCGAGAAGAGCGGCACTGAGTCGCTTCGGACACTTCTCTCGCACTTCTTTAGTAAACTCGGAGTTGTTTCTCATCGAGGTCAACATCGATTGTCTGCTTGTGGTCAAGCAGTTCCCATAGCAGCATGCCCTGCTAATTCCAGAAAACCGAGAGCATGTCATTCCGAGTATGGAATCTGTGCTTTGCTCGACCTAATGGGTTTTATGTAGCGAGGCAGCCTGTAGCTGTAGTGCATGCTGTTCTCACTGCAGACCCAGGATTAATCTCCAGCAATGATCGACTAGGGAAAGTCTTTTCTGGCCATCGTAGCCGAAGACTTTCGCAGATGATCACGCGTGCAGCGTGGTCATTATCGGTCGATGCATAAGGTGTCCAACGAAACATCACTATGCGGCAGCCTTATTATTTGGATGGCGAGCGATGGTGCTACAGCCGTATCCAAGTGTCTGCTTCAAATTTGTGGTACTAGCGTTCGGATGCACTTGTAGCTCGTGGCTCAGAGCATTTTCGTCAAAAGTGATTGACCGGCTATTATGAGAATGGCTTTGACAAGTCAATCGCCTTCTTTGAAACGCTAGAACTATAGTCACAGGTGCGATCCCTAGCAGAACCTAGTCCCAAACGCTAGTGTTGACATTCGCGGCTGTCTTCCTTACGCTGGTCCCCCAACTTATATTCGCAAACGTATCGTGTTACTGATGTTGATCCATTTTGATTCTCAGTTGAATAATCCGCGGCTGTGCGTGCCTTTTTCATACCTCCTTGGCTGAAGCTACTAAAATCTTCTCCAAATACCACAGTCTTTTAGCAAATACCCGAGTTGAAGATAGAAAAGACTCAGTGAAGCAATAGTGCGAAGGAAATATATGAGCACCTCAGAGACATTTACCGTAGACAATTAATTCACCAGGAGAGCGTGATTCAAAGCTATTCCACTTGATATCTCGTCCAGAACGACAGCCTCATATATAGTTCCTGCTCAGATTTTGACTAATTTCGCTCACAACTTGAGTGATCTTGCAGTAACATGATAATCTTTTTGATGTACTCAACAAGTTCATCATTTCTCAATTGAGTAACACCATCTCTCTGTGATGATAGTATGCCAACAAAGGCAATGAAAAAAAGTGCTGAATTTATTTGAATATATTGATCATGGTCTTAATCTGCAGCTCGTGTCATTCAATCTCCTCATTCTTTCGTGGTTGGGCATGCCATCAAAGGCAGTAAAAAAGTTATCAAATTTTTCTCCTAAACATTCAATATGATCTTATTCTGCGTGTTATCCTGCCACTCGTGTTACCTAATCTCCTCATTCTTTCGAAGTTGGCGAGTTGCTGCAGGAAAATAAAAACAGTGACGAACAAAAGTCGCTTTGGTTGATTAATCCAGTCTCTAAGTAATACAGTAGTATTTTTTATTACCTTACGGTTCTTATGATAATTAACCCCACAGATCAGATTATGATAATTAACACCACAAAGTCACAGTTTATGATAATTAACACCACAAAGTAAATTTATTGCCAAATCATTAGTAATAAAGTCCGGCTTTTATTTGATAGAAGAATTGCACTTTCGTTCCGCTCGATTTTTTTCCATTTCCACGCTCATTTTCTCGCATTGTACGTTGACCGACGTTTTGTGACTTTCTACAACTTCTTGTCATCTTATCTAGAACAACTTAATTCTCTTATCTTTTCCTTTCCTTCGCCTTCCGGCACTAATATTCATTATTTTGCGCATGCTACTCATTGAGTTTCATCGTTGTAAAATCAAAGATATAATCCAACTCTAATGTCGCCAGTGAACGGAAAGAAAAAACGAGTATCACTTTTTCAACTGTCACGCGGCAACCACTTGATAACATCGTGACCGCTAGTGCATGCTGTTTGGCATATCAATCTAATCCTTTAGTAGTTCATCAGAAAAGTGGTGGTCAGTTTCTCATTTTTGCTTCTTTCCTGAGCGGTTTGAGTGCTGTTGATATTTCTAGTAACAAAAGAAGTCAGAAGATATCGCATTGACGTAACTATGCTGCATTTACTCAACCTAACAAATCGATAGCAGGAGCCGAGTTCTGCGCTTTAGATTCGATAGCTGAAGGAGTGAACAGAGTTTCCTTCAATAGACGAGTCTTGGGTTCGATTCTGCCTTTGGTGGTAGTCTAACCCGCACAAGCATTGACTCCATATGTCGTGACGTCCCCACAAGTCATTGGCCAAATAAGCATTCAACGACCTCAGCGACGCTAAGAACTATGCCGCATGTACAACATTTCTTCCATGGTCTAAGGAACATAGAGCATTTTTTTTCTCTAATTGTTCTTTACAATGAGCTTCCTCATATGAGTACTCCAGCCGTTAAGTCGCGTGGGTACTCGCGCTTGCATTGATAGAGTAACCATGGAACATTAACGGTGGTGAATTTATGCATAACCGATCACGTCTCCAATAAATGGTTCCTTTGGACTACACTGCCCTCCTCTATAGGCAAATCGGGAACGCCATGACATCACTATATCACGTTCTAGTGCTAAAAATCAAAAGCGACTTATCGCACTCGCAAAATTCTAGTCACTCGGAATTTCTGCTACTGTTGCTGAGCTAGGCAATACAACTTTTCGACCGAATGCGAATGTAAGAAAAAATACAATGACGTTTTATACAGCAATGGATTTACAACGTCACAAAGTTTAATCAACATTCTACTTCTCTGAGATTCAGATTTATTTTGCCACTTTTGCGTTTCTATGGTTTCCCCATAGTCAGTTGACTTGAGCACCTGGTTGATGGCGCAGATTTTTACTCGACGTTTGCTAACTTTTTCCAGACATGCAACCAAGTCTTATAACTATTCGCTTTTCGTTTATTTATTTCCTCTTCAATCTTTTTCCAAAATGTTTTCATGGAGCATTATAGAATATTCGAATGTGATCTCATACGGTGTTTGTAGTACGCAGCTTTCTCTTGTAAAAATTTATCATTGGCAGAATTTGTTGTAATATTTTATGCAACTAACATGCATTCAAATGGCGGTGGACGAGCAGTTAGTGATGCAGGCTATCAGGAAGCAAGGTTCTGATCCACTCCTTACCACGACTTTACAATCAGTCATCAAATGCCTTACCGGCCCAACCGCATTTTACGATATTCAGAAAGAAGACAAAATCCTTTAACGGCAGTCGAAACAAGACGCGAATTGTTCGAGGACCTTAGTAGAGGATGCATGCGAGTGAGTGAGTCGAATGCTAAAAATGCTGGGATATGCACCAAAATATGATGATGTCATATTGAATAATAAGTGTGTAAGTTGTTATATTTCTAAAGTTTGTGTTAGACTGCTTATAATAGTTTCCTGAAAAATCTTTGACTTTTATTTTTGGAATTTTTCATACATTTTTCAAGTCCGTAATGTAGTTGCCTTCCAGCTTCTCCTATGATAAAAAAATTTACTTATCTTTTACCTTCAACTTGTTAGAACTTTTCTAAATTAATAATCATCTTTACTTCTCTATAGTTCGTGTTTGAGAAACTCGAGATTCTAAAGAAAAGTCTTCTCCCTAACCTCTTTAATTTCTCAATAGCGTCAATATTTCTGATAGTGAAGAAAGCAACAAAAATAAACCTCAAATTATCTCTGCGGAAGTTTCTGCCAATCAATTTTTCATAGTATTTGTTGTTGTTTTCAGCGATATTCGCTCTTGAAGGCCCAACAGTTGCTGAAGACACGGTACCTCTTTGCCTTTGAATAGTTGTCACTAATAATTTAGATTTTACAATAAATCTCAGGACCGACTATCTATTAACTTCGGCATAGTTTGAATAAATGAGTATCTTCTTCTGTTTAGCCGCTCCGAGGTGTTATTGAAATTATTTAATGAATATCAGCGCAGCATATAACAATACAGTTGATAATGCAGCATGAATATTACAACAGTCGTGGTGGCTTACGTTCCGGCAAGGTTCGCCATCTTCAGAGCCTGGAAAGGTCAAATTGATTCGCAAACTTAATCAATCAAAGGCCTTCATAACCCCAGCAGAAAACGTGAGAAATAAATTCTTGGGTCGCATAGGAAAAACTTCATTTCAAAAACACTTACCGCTTAGATGTTTTAGGTCTTTCAATTAGTCATTGAAGACCTGCCACTTGGAGCCTGTGCTCAAGTGAGACTGTGCCTGGCTCAGGTCGCGAATATTAGCTTGAGGTATGGTGCGAGGTCACGCGTTATTACGGGGCATTCCTCTTTGCGGTTCATTATTTTTTATTATTTTATTTCATTATTCATTTCATTTCCAACAAAGTAAGTGCAGCCATCAAACGGTGCTTAAAAAGAGCAGGTTTGGATAATTCGGTAGCAATAGTCGAGATACCACCAAAAACACTAAAACGCCAATCAGTCCGCAACCGACTGTATGATCGTCTCTGCGAAACCAACAACTGTAAAGTTTGCCCAAACGGCAGAGACGGCGACTGCATGAGGTTGGGTACAATTTACCTAATCTCTTGCGAGGCATGCGGTGATGAATATATTGGCGAAACGGGTAGACCACTCTGCATCCGCGTAAAAGAGCACCTAGCTGGGAAACGTAACTCCGACCCAAAAACCCCACTAGGCACGCATAAGGAACAGAAGCATAAAGGAGCGGATTTTGACGTTAAATTCACGGTCCTTGCACAGGAATCAAAAACATGTACGCGCAAAACTTTGGAAGCCTTCTGGATACATAGCAAAGGCCCAAAAATGAACCGCGTGACCTCGCACCATGCCTCAGGCTAACATTCCCGACCTGAGCCAGGCACAGTCTCACTCAAGCACACATTCCCAGGTGGCATCATGCCTTCAATGATTAGTTGAAAGACCTAAAACATCTAAGCGGTGAGTGTTTTTGACAAGAAGTTTTTCCTATGCGACCCAAAAATTTATTTCTCACATTTTCTGCTGGAGTTATGGAGGCCTTTGATTTAATAATTTGCGAATCAATTTGACCTTTCAGGCTTTGAAAATGGTGAACCTTGCCGAAACGTAAGCCACCACGACTGTTGTAATATTCATGCTGCATTATTAACTGTATTGTTATATGCTTCGCTGATATTCAATAAATAATATCAATAACACCTCGGAGCGGCCTAAACAGAAGGAGATACTTAATTTTAGATTTTCTACTGATCTTGAGTTATGAGAGATTTCGACTTTCTTACCTTTTCATACCGTTCAGAATGTCTAACCTATCAAAAGAACGCGTCTGCCCATCTAATGTTTAGCTTCTGTCTAAAAAGCCCATGATTACCGCGTTCTACCCTCGTCTGTCCACCTTGGACTTCTTGCATAATAAAAGTGAGCACTGTTGTCATACAATGTCATGCTTTTTCGAAATATTGTTTTCCACTAAACGTGTTATTATCATTCTGTTAAGTGAAACTACAGATCGAAATAAGGTCGCGTTGTTATTTATGTGCTAGATCTTTACGGCACTCCAACCAACTCACAAATCTTCGTGACTTAGGTGACTTTCGACATATTTTAGAAATGTTCATCTACTTATTTTAATCACTTGGCGAACAAGTGGAAATCTGGGGGCGGCACGCGACGTGGTCGCGCGGCGAGCGCGGCCAGCTACAATCACAATGCTGCAGTCTTCTGAATGGATTTTTACTAATTTCATTAGAAGATCGCCAACAAGTCATGAAAGATGCCAACAAAGAAAGATTTAATCGCCAACAAGTCATGAAAGATGATAGAAGGAAGTTTAATAAGGCTACTTGAAGTAGGGACATTGCCGATTAATCTTCCTATAACCTCGCGTTCCAAGGAAAAAGCCAGATACACATGAACATGTTGTGTTTCATATTGTTACTGAACATTTTTGTCCTATCTTATCCATATTCACTCATTGATCAATCATATTATCTTTTATTTTTCATGTTGACAACTTCTTGCTCTTATTTATTGCCTCATACGAAGAATCATCATAAAATCAAGCACTTCATCACTTTGTTCTTCTGGAATCAAAAATTACGATATGAATCTTCCACTTTTAGGACTGTTCCATTCTATGAAATGCCTCAAAGTTATGATGATGATTGAAATGAGAAGTTCTTCACTTGTTTGTCAAAAATGATGCTGCACACTGCATGCAATGCCACCTCATCAGATTCTCAATAATTTCTCGATTATTGGTAAACTCCTAGAGTTGGGACCTTTTTGAATTACAGGAAGATTTTGTTCTATCGATTTATGGGTACTAACTTTTTTTATCCGCGTTTACTCTGTTCTTCGAGCTAATTTTGTCGCTGTGATTTTGACACTAAATATTTGTACCTTTTACGCCCTCTACGTATTCCTTTCACTTAATGCTCTCAATAGATTTCATGCGCCCGATCAATTTCCCAGCTCCCTCATAACTCCCATGCGATCACATCCAGGTGGTTAGACGTCCAACAGTAAACGGAGACCTCCGTGTTGCCCAAGTGTTTCCGATGGGCATTGTTTTTGCCGGTGGGAGTATTACCTCCACCGCATGATTTGATTCGGTTCTTCCGGCTATACGTTCAAACCAAGGCTTGAAGCTTTTACTCTATGCTTATCTAATCATAGAATTATTCACATATTGGTTTTGTTAACTTCTATGAGTATAGTTCCTGAATGCAAAGAGGAGTTCTGTTGAACGCGGATTCTTGGTACATGTTGGCTAAATACTGCGTATTCCGACTTAAATTCCTACGAATATTTGTTGGTATATGTCGTGTCTCTTGTGACAGTTAAGTGTCCACATCATCTAAATTTCGCTACATAACTGTCAAAAGAACCTTTGGCGATATTCAAGCAATGAGATTACTATTCCAAAGGCGAGGCGTACTTTCTACAAACCAATATCTAGTATAGAAATCTTCATTTCTCAAGCTATTAATTGATTTTTGATCGTCTAGTGAAAATATCTTCTATGTAAAAAATGCATGGAAACTCGAGCACATTTCGCAGAATGTGACTGCTTTTCGCACAGATCGTACTAAAAAGGTGGAAAGTTTTTGGACGACCAGGTGCTCTTTCTATTGAAAACAAGTTTAAGACATCTACCCAACAATACATTTATGCTTTATGGCGATAAAATTTCTTTGAAATCAAAAAACTCACTATAAAAAGCCAAACATTCTCGGGAAGTTGGAAAAATGAATACCGATTGCAAAACTTTGCATTTCTTTCTAGTTTCCTAAACGTACTATGAAAGCCTTTTCGCAAAGCAAACTCAGTGATAAAATCTAATTTTTTCAAGCTATCGAATGATTACAAAAACGCAAGTGAAAAAGGAGGGAACAAATGTTATATAACACTTGGAAATATATTCCCTTTCACGACAGTGTGGTTTTCTCGTTGAAACATAGAATATTTCTTATTACATAGGGTTGATCTTCACTATAAAACTCTTCATAAAAGTCTCTTTTGTAATATTTTATTGAAATAAAAGTCTCTCAGGGTCGAAATGCACGATATATTCCCAAAAATTTGCTGTAAAGTTGAAACAGCTTACTTCGAAACGAAAATCGTAATTCTTTTCCAATTATCTTGCCGTAATCTCACAAACCAAGCTTATTGCTAGAGTATCCAGTTCTCAAGCTAGCGAATGATTACTATTAACTCGATAAAAAAGCCTTTTTTAGAGAAGAAGAAGGAAACACGAACAGCTTTCACATAAGTGCGACCCGCATCATTGCAAATCTTGATGAAAAGTGTAGACTTTCAAGACAATAGAGTGCTCTTTTTCATGAAAATACGTTTATAGAAACCCATTCAATGATAGTCTAATTTTTTATAGCGAGAAGTTTGCTTGATATCAAAATTCTAGTAAAAATTATAATACCAAAAAAATCCGTTGTGGAGCTGGAGCGACACACTTTGAAAGCAAATTCTTGTCTGTTTTTGATTAGAATAATGTAATATGAAAATTTCTCAAAAATCTAAGCTAAGTGTGATGATCGGCATTTGTCAAGCTATAAAATGAGTACAAAAACATAGATCAAGAAGGAAGAAGCAAATGTTCGTTCTCGACAACAGAGTAAGTTTCCTTCAAAGGGATATGGTTCATTTGTTCAAACATAGTTGTTTTCCGGCAGATGGACGTTTTCTATGAGCAAAAAACCCTTTATAGAAGTTTCTTCTGTGACATTCCATCATTTATGCCAATAATGTCCTCTTAGAACCTTAAATAAACAAATAAATTTCTATCTCCGTAGAAGTGTGTTGATACGTAATCGCCGTCAGCTCGCCGCGGCCGCCGCGAGCGCGGCGCAGGCTATGTACCGAAAACGGTACATATGGTCGTCAAGTGGTTGACGATTTTCGATTATTACATGGCGACTATATGATACAAAAGCATAACAAACTTGAGCAGTCATGTTCATGTCCTGCCAAGTCCTAGAGGCAAGTGTTGAGTCAGAACATGATAAGTCATGTAAATCTTCGATATGCACGCTTTCGACTCATTTATCACTCCTATTCCACCTCTTCAATCATTTTCATCATCACTATTGTGTCTACTTGTTACTTTGTTTTCGAAAAATCTGAAAAGATGCCTAATATCCTTCGTGGCATGTTTTTATAGTTGGCTAATAAATACGATCACAAGTATATGTGGACAACCATATCATTTCGTTCCATGTTTGCCTTTAAACTATACATCAAATGCTATGTTTGTGCACCAGCTTCGTTTCAGTATTACTCAATGTGTTCCTCGTTGTTATCATAATGATATTTGAATCATTCGTACTTCCGCTTTAGCGTATTTTCAGATATTAAGCGAAATATGGAAGAATACGATTCAATTCCACATACCTATAAACCGAAACGATTTCATTGGTATATTCGTCCAAAGGTACTCGTGTTTCCAGAAATTTTACGAATTTGTAGAATTTTCTTCTTGTCTTTAGAAGAAAGATTCTTGCTCATGTGTGACAGTATTCGGATTGAACAGAGTATGCGCAACCATACACATGGTTATTGCCTTAGATGTTCCACAAAAAATCTTCCGCATATTTGAAAATAAGTTTTTATTCTTGCTCTGTTTGAACATTGTGATCTTCAGGATCGAGAAGCTTTCAATGAGAAGAGCAAACATCCATCTACTTCGACGGATCCCAATCAGCAGATGCTTCCGTACAGTAATAAGGTAAGCAAACTTTAACTCCTAGAATGGGGGTATTTAGCTTTCAGCATCAAATCTGTTCGAATACGTGACGAGCACAAAGAAAAAATAGGGCCCTACTGCTTGTTACTCCACAAATAAAACAACTTTGCGAAATAGACTTGGCAAAGTTCACACCAAGCTGACGCTCTTGGGTAAATGTTTCAATCGTTGTGGTTGATGGTTATGCAGAAGCCATCACCACTAAATGCTGTCCAGTACTATCAATTCAGGAGAATTCTCCCTATCAGCGTCGTAGATACTTTTGAGCTTCTTTATACAATTTTAAAGTTTTACTTCCATTTTATCTGCGTAAAGATATCGTTTTTAGCCCGAAATCCACTCTACAAGCAGATATCGTTTTTGTCGAGGTGGTGTGTCAGCCAAATATCTCTCGAATATGATCATTATAGCCTTGATTCAAGAGATTAGTGTAGGTTGGTAAAGCTTCAACATTTTGCTTGTGATTATTGGTAACTACTTGGTTATGGGGAAAGAAAGTGAGTGTAAAAACTATTTTTGCTCGTCGTCAAAGTGTTCCATTTATCACTTATATCATTTTGATAGCCGGTAATATGACAGGTTAAATGGTTACTGCGCTACAATTGCATGCCACTTTGTAGGTTTGATATTGGCAACAGCGTCACCGAACTGGTTTCGCGAACCACGATTCATTATTCTGACAGCATGTCGTATTGCTCAACTTCTGCCATGTTTTCTAGCATTGGCTGGAAATTACACGAATAACGCCACTCTATTGGTACCATTCATGCTGTCACAGGTATTCACACTGTCGTCCTCGGTTTCAAAACAGTGTACTGTTTTTCATCGATTATAAATCTTTATTCCTTCACTTTTTTAGCAGTGGTATATGCTATAATTTTATATAAAGTTTCGAACCTCGGTTGAAAGTTAAACGCGCATTCCATCCTTTGCGGGGGCCCGTGCTTCACTTCACGAACGCGGCTCAACTCCCACCTTAAGTTTAAAGTTTTGTACATCACCGTGTTTTTTGTCTAAAATACTCTTTAGTGAAGTGGAACGCGTAAAGCTTTGAACCGTTTTGGGCAAGACTTTTCTTTTCTTTAGGCTCTTAGTAAACTCTCGATTGCTCAAATCTCAGTCAGTTCAGCGCTGTATTCGGATTACGAAGCAGTCTCTCAGTGTGCAGCAGCAGCAAAAATAAGTTTATGTTAAATCTTCGGCGGACATTTTTCGCTCCGTCGGAGTCAGTGGATGGCTTTTCAGCAGAGTTTTAGTACCTAGGCGATAGCTTGAAAAACAATGATTTTGAAACAGAGTTTGATTTTGGGAAAGATCTTTATGAATCAAAAGTAATGTTAAACTTTGCACTTGGAGATATATTAGCCAAAGCATTAATCGTGTAGAGGAAATCGTGATGTATCATACTATAACACTTTAACACTTGAATGACCTACCTTCACAGTGTTTTCTTTTTTCAGTGTGCGGAGCCCAGTACTTGTGGCATTCAATTCCTTTTTCGTCGTCTTCTTCTGCGTCCTAAGATACTTGTTGAGCGCGTCTCCTCGCAATCTCGAGGACAGCCTGGCTGTAGCGTTCCATGGGGTGTTCGTTTTTGACTGCCAAAGAGTGTTAGTGGCGGGGCCCAGCCTGCGCGCCGCAACGAGCAGCACAACCAATCGGCTACGGTGGCCCATAATACTATCATAATCATGAAAAATATTTTTCGAAGCGGAGAAGAATTCCAAAAAAGTCTAAAATTGCTTCCTTTCGGGGCTGGGTTTGAAATCAGTGTGCGTAGCGCGATTCGAGAGCCGCGCAATACCCGCGCCTATTTTCTGTGTCAAGAACTTTTCTATATCTTTTGTATCACAATTATAGAAGAAACATTGATCTACCGTTTTGTGAGTGCTTGGTGTTATTTAAACATAATCATCTTTTCGTTCCTACAGTACTCTATGAAGACATTTTTAAAAGTAAGGTGTAGCTTTTGAAATGGCAAATGTGGCGAATAGCTGTTTAAGGTCCAGTGAAAAGCTATTCACAAATCCGAGCCGAGCGAATAAATAAAGCAGAGTGTGAAACTTGACTTTATTTTTCTGCTACAGCTCACTAAGAACGCTTTTGAAAAGTCACGTAATGAAATCGCCATCTTCCAAGCTATTGAATGGTTATCACAGGTTTGGTGGAAAAACTTTATCTAACGAAAGGCTCATTGAGCAATGACGGCTTGGAAATCTGCCAGTCCGTCCCGAACGCGTTTAAACAATCGGTGTTGGCCATTCCTTTAACAAGGCTCTACATTGTAGGGGTACTCGGACGCTTTTGCCTTATACGAAAATTTCGTTGGCCCAAAACGATCGCATCATGTCAGCGTTGTTATTCTTCTGGAGCACTGCCACCACGTTGCCAACACCGAATTGATAGACGGCGCTGTTATCTCTAGAGTGTATTACTGAATGAGTTATTGCGGATGCAGTACAACACATCTTCAGCCATCGCACTAGACGTCTTCCAGCAACTAGATGTATAGATAAATGAGTTTTGTGGCACATGATATTAGGTCTTTTCATAGGTTACAGCATTAGAGCGAAAAACACCAAAATTATTATCTAGAAGTATAAAAATGGATTAACAACACTATTCAATATGCGCCATCAGCCTGAACACTTGGTCAAAGTGGGACCCTCTTCAGTTGCTTCAAGGACGGCTCCCAATTATCTTCGCGTGGACGTCCACAGCGCAACTGGTCCTTTAAGTTGGAGTTGTTGGCACGTATTTCAACAAGGAATCACAATGCTGCTCTCCTAGACACAAATCCTTGAGCGTTTGCACGATTGATGTTCTCGAAGAAGGCCCGTCGCATCACGTCCCAATTCGTACTTGTAAAGCAGAAAATTACGATAAACGCTTCCTTGGACGACCATAATGCGGCAACTACATTCAAATTTTGTATCAAAATAAAGCTCAGAAAATTCCTTCACAAAGTATGTTGATATCTTGCCTGAGAGAGGCAGAAATGTTTTCGGGCTGATGGTCGTATGACTGTTTATTGCTGTGGTTACAATTCTTATGAGAAGGTTCAATAAAATAGATTTGAATGATAATGGATGTATTTTCTCAGAACCTAAAGCGATTCATATTTCAGATTTCCCTTGGTAGCTATGCGGATTTATCAACATACATGATACTGATCCAAGATTTTCGGTCCACATATCCGGATTTGTGGATTTTTATCAGTCCAATGTTGTATGTCGTGTTGCCTATATTTATCTATGCCATACTGCTCTTACTGTGCATCTATATCACCAACAAATCAATCAAATTTGTCACAATGAAACGACTAGGAGCAAATCGTAAAAACACTATGGACACTCAAATCGAATCATTGATGTGATATTTTCTCTTTTTTATTAATATGGTGTGTGTCAATGATTTGGTCACTTCTCCACCTTTGATTTGTTAATCTCCAATTAAACGTAAGTTGACAAACCGCAGGAATGCTGAGAGCCTCAGTAGGAATCAGGATTGATTCGGAGGTACACAGATTGCTCCTTATCTGTAGTATTTACTTCTCAAGCAACTACTTGAGAACCTTATTAACAGCTAGGACATCGAGGTTTGATCCGGTTGACTGGAATTGCTTCTGGCTTCTCACCTGGCTTAGAGAGCTTGAATTTCGCCAGTTATGTCTATTTCTTCCATCTCTTAGTTGAGTAGTGATTATTTCTAGTGTTTGGCCAAATCTTATAGATTAAATGGCACTTGTGAGATCTCTCGTGAGCTCTTTACTGATATATTCCGGGTAGTTTACTTGTATATTCAAAATGCATTTGTATATTTTCCCTCTTTACATATGCATGCTTGCTATGAATCGATTGTGAACCTAAAATTCTGTATTTATCATTGTTCAGACGGGCATTTTGACATCTTTATGAACGCTAATTCTCAGTAAAATGATTTGTGTGTGTTTTATCACAGTGGGGCTCATGAAATGATTTTTAAACACGATTTTCTCTCAAACTGGACATTGATCATACCTCACCGCTTTTTTTTTGAAAGCATACTAGAGTCTGTTATACTACTATTCATTTACAATAGCTAACGCTTCGGGGCGCCGTATCCGAGTGGTTGTAATGCTCGTCGCGGCGCGCTTGGAGCCGAGCTCTCCCCCCCCCCCCCCCCCCCCACACTCTCCGGAGGACAACAACATCACCCTTTAAAACGCCACAACCAGGATATCCTTAAGAATGCAAGGACACTCGCTTGACTAGTATTCTACGCAAGAAGAAGCCGGAAAGAGAATAAAAGTACTGGGATCCGCACATTGAATTAGAAAAACTATGATGACGGATCAAATAAAGTAATAAAAGCTAACGCATCAGCAGACTTTGCCTCCTTCAAAGCCATCGAAAGATCAATTAGATGGCAATGTAATTGCTCAGATTCCCTCCTCAACAGCTGATCATATTGAGTTCAAAAGGTGGGCACGGAGTTGGTAATTTTGTTCTCCTCATATAACATCATAACGCTTCTAAAAAGCAGTAAAATAAGGCATTCATGAAGATTATACCTAAGCAATAGCTATCAGGATTACTAGCGTTTAATGCCGGTATGTTCTTACCAGACCGGACCCCTTGAAGTTTAGCTGCTGGCAACTAAAATTCTTTAAGTCGAAGAAAGAGTGATAACAAGGCGGCGGCGTCGGTGGTGAAGCGGTAGAACGCACTCTTAGTATAAGTGAAATGCGGGCTCAACTCCAGCTTGGAGTTGAGTGTTCTACATCCAGTCAACTCTTAGATGTATGCACTAATGAGTGCTTTCAAGTTAATTGTTTACTTAATTGTTTGTATTTATAGCATCATAATAAGCTAAAAGGCGTGAAATAAAGCATTCTCATGTCTTAGAGACTTTTCCTGTCAATGAATATTGATAGGCTTTCTCATTCTCACGTAAACGTTACATCACATACTAAATCGTGCTTCTATGTACTCACGAGTGCTTTCAAGTTAATTGTCCACTTCATTGTATGTATTTTGATGATGGATCGCGCTTACATCGTCATGGAACTGATCGCAAGAATTGCCGTCATCACTACACTGAATCCTGACATCATAGCGAACATGGCAACGTTTTCGGGAGTTTCTAGCAGTTCGTTTTCAAATACTCAACTTTAGAACGAAGTTTCCTATCATGATGACTTCAAAAGCTAGATACACATTTTCATCAATTTTCGCTGAATCGAAATACATTGGACTTAGCTTTATACATGCATTTTCTCTTACTCAATCACGTATATGAAGCAATGGTAAGATATTTTTTGTAGCATGTAAGAAAAAGGAAGTATAAAGTATTCGGCAGTCAGAACAGAAAGGAAACATTGACGAAATCGCCAGGCAATTTAAGATCAAATACTCCCTGAGTATTTGGGATTAGCAAAATAAAAAGCGGGCAACATCTTGCATCATGAGGGATGAACATCATCATAACAAGGGCATACTTACAAATCATAATAAACTCTTTGATAGAAAGTTCTCAAAAATCGAGTCAAACTATGAAGTCAATTTCTAACTTTTAAATAATTACTGCAGTGCAAAACTTACATAGTGAGTAGATAAAAAAGAACTTTCCGCTAGTTACGAATATGATTTGGTCATCTACCAGCTTCAACATTAAAGCTAGATGTGAATTTCATTGAGGTCACATATATCAGAGGGGCAATCGAGAACCACTTAGGCAAGAAAAATTTGACTGACATTATAATCGTGACATACTCTTACAATTACGATACAGAACTGTTCGAAGATTAAGCTAGATTGAATGGAGCAAGGCAAGTGGACATTTCGCGGTGTAAATAACGGCAAGACGCTTAGTCGTGGCACTACTGGCACGTACACGACTCGACAATCATACTCTCAAAGTTCTTGATCGTTGAACGACCAAGTTCGTCACGATAGAATAACGTCATTGAGCGCATATTCTCTGGTGAGCAACATACAGCTGGCACAGCAGAGGAATGTAGCAGACTTTGCAGTAAGGCATGGTTCGATGGATGCATTTCCTGACAAATACGCTTTTTCAATTGCAAATAGGCTTGAAAAAAACCTTAGAGAAACCTTTGGAAGTGGATTCGGACATTTCCCCGAACAGAACCCAGCTTCGAATGCTGATGGAGCAATGATCCATTTTTCCCAGCCCAGATCTTTCATATCCAAGACGGTGCCGCGTTTTTGACATCTCTATAAACGTGATACCTTCATTAAAATTTTAGTTACAAAAACTCATTTGCGAAATATGACAGCTACAATCAATGTCTATCTTTAGTCTTTAAAAATTGTCAGCTCCAACAAGAACACAGTATCGTAAAACACCAAACCCTGACCGCATCGCTTTCCTCTGCTTCCTGCAGTACAACTCGAATATCATTTGACTTCGGCAGTCGCTTCGTCACTTTCTCATCCTCCTCTTCTTCTCCAAATCCGTGCCATATATCTTCTTTAGACGACTTATTACGCCTTCCTCGAACCTGTGAAATTTTTTTTTGTCTTGTCATGTTATTAGTACTAGTGAAAATCCCATTTTCTCAAACACAACACATCGAAATTATGTCACATGAACCCTTTACAGCTCCTTGTCATCTCTGAACTAGTTTGTTAAATACTCAAAGAAGTGACCTTCACCATAACATTAAATATTACCGTGTTTCAAATTCGCATTGGGAATTCTTCCACTATGAAGCAACATGTGCCACTTTGTTATCTTTTCACCTTGGTTATCACAAGATTCAAATAAAATAGAATATTTGCAAATTGTGGTAGGCATCACAAACACAGTGTAAATGCACACTGTATAATTTTTGGGCTAGCCAAAAAGATATGTTCAAAGGAGATTAATAATTTCAATTAAAATCTAATGTGTACCTTCGCCTTCCTTGATGATTGAGTGTTTTCCTGGATGAACTGCCTATAGGGCTTCATGCCATTTGGTGCTGATTCCGTTGTAGATTTTACGGACAAGTTAGCGGCCTTTGTGTCCGATTTATGCAAATTATTTCCTGATACAAAATCACATACAGCGTCGTAATTATTATATACAAAGAGACGATTGAGCATTAGGCGCCCGACAATGAATTACAGAAGTAAAATTGGGTTTAATGTGGAAGAAGAAGTGGAATCGTTTTTATTTCACCGCTTTGGCGGTGGTAAGATTTTGTATATATACCCAGTGATGTAGAGCGATGTGCAAAAATTCCGCGTTAGGCGTGACTAGAACCCGCACCTTACTCTTTCCGGAAATGCTTGCTCTATCGCTACACTACTGACACCCGTTTTGCACAACACTTTCTACGCTACACCGCATCTATGTGTCAGCCGTCAGCCATCATCGGCCTCGCCCGGATAATCGGTATCGACATTGAACCCAATCACGCTGACAGATATTGAATATTGAATATCAAATGGAATTGTTTTTATCTGACCGCTTCAGCAGTGGTGAGATTTCATATATATATATATATTTTTTTTTATTTATATTTATATATATACATATATAAAATATATATATATATCTGTGGAAAGATTGGTCTTCAACTAAATCTAACGAAGACAATGTTCATGAGGAACAGATAGGTTTCGAATGCCTCATTCACGCTCAACGGATCAACAATCTCCGAATGCTCCAGTTACGTCTATCTAGGTCATGAAATCAACATGATGAACGACATAGCTCCAGAGTTGAGCAGGAGGAAACGAGCGGCTTGGGGAACGATTGAAAGCATCGAAGATGTAGTGAAGAGGACGAAGAACATCCGACTCCGTGCCCACCTTTTCGATTCGACAATTGTCCCTGCCCTAACGTATGCAGCAGAAACTTAGTCGCTGCGTAAGCAGGATGAAAGATCACTTGGCGTTATCGAACGCGCAATCGAAAGGTCGATGCTAGGAGTATCCCGTATCTCGCAAATGAGAGAAAGGATCCGGAGTTCCGACCTACGTCAACGATCGAAAATTAGAGACGCCGTTCTACACGCCAGGATATCGAAAATAAGGTGGGCCGGACACGTGATGCGCTTTAACGACAACCGATGGACGAGAGCCGTTACCGACTGGATTCATTGGACGTCAAGCGCTCTAAAGGAAGACCACTGACCTGTTGGTCCAATTTCTTAACGAAAGCGATAGAAGAAAGATATGATGCTCAGTGAATCCCTAGAGCGAGTAGGACCCACTGGGTTACTCTTGCACGCGATAGGGAAAAATGGAAGAGTTGCTGGTACCCGCTCGAGTCACTCGACGACCAACGGAACGACAGGTGATACAGGTGATATATATTATATATATATATATATATATATATATATATATATATATATATACAGTGATGTAGACTGAGCACGCGCTCCCGGAAAGAGTGAGATGCGGGTTCTAGTTCCACCTGACGCGAAAGCTTTGCACATCACTCTACATCACTGGGCCTATGAGTTTTGTATAATTTGCTGGACTCTTGGCAATCGAATTTTTAATGCTTTTCGAGTTCTAGATGCTTTCCAATTTTACTGAGAAAAAAATCAGAGAGAACTAAGATAATGTACAAGAATCACTGTCTATCAATTAGTGCAGTGGTCAAATAATTTCATTTTTTGCTCAGACATGAAATTGTTATCTGAACATATTACAGTGCTGTGATGATTGACATCGAGACGATTTCGTCTACTTCAAAGCCTGGATGGAGCAAATTCACACACAATCTGCTCGGTCAAACGCTTTCATAACTTCAATACAAAGGCGTGATAAACAAACTTTGGCTAGCATAGTAAACAGCATCTTCCCAACACTTATCGTTTTATTCTTTTCGATTCTTCCAACTACTTACTGGACACTAACCGCACAATCTCTCATGGCTTAGGAATGTGTGTGTGTCTTGGGTCAGATGAACTTAGCATGAGGTATGGCGTGAGGTCACAAGTGATCACAAAATACTCCTCTTCAAATATATATTTCGATTTTCAGTTCATCTGGAATCAATCACAGATTTTTCGCGCATCTGATTCAAATTCCTGCGCAAAGATGTTGACTTTTACATACTCTTAAGTCTCACGTTGATTTCTCACGCAGCAAGCGGTGGGATTGCGCAGCGGACGCAGCGCATTGTAGTGACAGTGTGGTAGTTTTCCAAAAAATTAGATGTTGAATGAAGGAACTTTTGTCTTCAGTAATTGGCAGAATATAATGAAGAAGTCTTCATCAGGTCATTTTAGGTTAAAAACGTGTAAAAAAATTCACACGTCATCAACAAGAGAAAATGGAGGAATAGTTCGAAAATGCCATAAAATTATTTCTGAGCCAGGCATGTTGTGTGGTCTGTCAAAAAAGGGCTAGAGCCCGATACACGTGTTTCGACCTTGCAGTCTCGTCAGTCAGGTAGTTATCGGTGTATCGGGCTCTGTAAGTCAGCCCTTTTTTTAACAGACCGCACGACATGCCTGGCTCAAAAACGATTTTGTGGCATATTGAAATTTGAGCTGTGGTCTTAAGAAAACACTCGAAACGAATGAAAAAGTTTGAAACACGTTGTTTTTCTGGTTATGTAGCTCTCATACCGAAAATTAAGGATTTATAGGACCACTAGTTTTTCGTTACGACAGTTTGCCTAAAATCGAAATCCCAGCATATGTGAAATCAAGAAACTTCACTGTCAAGTTGAAACAACGCGCTATGAAAGCAAGACGTTTGTTTTAGTTAAGAGAATATCACAAACCAAACTCAGCACCAAAATCTCCAATTTTCGGCTTTTCGAATGGTTACCAATAGTCTAGTGAAATAGCTCCTTTCCGGAGAAAACCAAAGAAACATGGTAGATTCCACAAAATACGTCTGCATTCCACACAACTGATGATGATGGAAATTTTTAGAAACACTGGGCGTTGCTATCACTAAAATACGTTTTTAAAAGACCCTCAAAAATAATCTAATGATTTCTCGTCACGATAAAATTACCAAGAATCAATATTTCACTATGCGATACCAAAACAAAGCCGTGCGAATTTGAAAAGATGGACTGCGATAAGAAGAAACAAGCGTTATATAACAGGTACAAATATATCCGATATGAGGAGATGTGGTATTCTTGCCAAAACATAGTTTTGGCATTTTGGCGCTCTCTATATTAAAAAACCTTCACAGTAGTTTATCTTGCGATATTCGATCCTTCAGTAGTGATAATTCCTTTTTATGACTCAAATTTACCGAAAAAGGTTCCATGTTTCGACTGCCGAGAGCGCCGTAGAAGATCCTAACGCGGAGCGCGCGACGTCACCTATACGTCCATATGTGACCTAAGAGGTTAAAATCCTACTTGTTATATCTTCGTACCCTTCTATGCGTGTCGAGTTCTATGCCTTGGGTGGCTTAAAGTTTTTCAAAACGTGTTCCCTGTACAGAAGTGGTCTACTCGCTTGGCCAATGCATTCGCTCGCACGTGCTTTCAAGAGATTAGGTGTGGTGAGAATTTACTAGTGCAATCCAAACTTAACCGTTGTGGAAATTATCAAATTACGTAATTTTACGGTTCGAGTAGTTTGCCATGCCAAACAGCTACGGGAGGCATTCAAGAATGTTTCGTAGTATTTCAGTCACTGTTACCGTACTGTCAAAGCGGCTCTTTGTAAGCAATGTGTCTGTGTCTCTTTCTTCACACAAAAGGGAGTATATTTTGTTTTTTTTTGCCAAATTTAACCTTCAAGAGCACCGTTTTTCCTTTGAATCTTGTTCCAGAATCTGGTGCTATATCCCAGCCATCGAATATTCACTTGGACCTCGCATTAATTGATCCTGAAGCGCTTGCAGTAAAAAGTGATATCGGGAGTCAAATCAAGAAAAAACATATTGATTCGTTTCATTTCTGCTCGATCCTCATGCACCAAACGCACGATCATGAGAAACATGCTTGGAACAACCAACACTGCGTGCACAGAAACCGAGCATGAATTACAATTACAAAGCCTGACACGGAAGTAGCCATTTTCAATAGCCACAATACATTTATAGCCTTCCGAGTTAGATTTGAAGGAAAAATGGCAGCTCAAAAAGACAAGTTTAATGGAAATATGACCCCTTCTAACTGTCCTACAATTCTTATAAAATAAGCACAAACGTCGCTCAATTAGAGCCGGTTTAGATATAACAGTAACGGCAATCGAAAAAACCACCAATGACTACGTTAAACTGCACAAAGTGTCTTTACGATGTTAGTTGCGACTGCATGATTTTGGGTACTACAACTACAATCTGTTGTATGGCATGTGGTGACGAACAAATTGACGATATCGGTAGACAACTCTGCTTCCTTAGCAAAACGCACATGGCCGAAGAACTCAGAACCAAATAAACTACTTCACAAGACGCGATATAGGAGCAAAGCAAAAGATTTTGATGCAAAAGTCAGCATCCTAACATACGAATTCTGAACAATTACGTAAGATACTTCTGAGGTTTTCAATAGATGCCTAAAGTTTGGTGACGAACGGAAAGGTTGGATGTCTCAGTCTCATGATCGCGTGTGACCTCGCATTACACTCCGTCTCGCCTTTCACATGCAAAAAAGTAAAATGAAATCACCGGAATAAGTTTAGAGAAAAACATGTTCTATACAGTTGCCTGTGTATACACTGAAACAGAGCAGCAGATAAAATTCCTAATTTTGGCTCCCCAACTAGTCATTTTTGATGGCTATGAAAATGTAGCTCACTGGAATGAGTTTAGAGAAAATCACGTGCCCACAAACAAAAATTTCATCGAAAATAAGTTCTCGCTTGTGCTATCCTTCTTTTCAAACGAACTAAGCATAGCCATAATTGTTTCTATGGGCAGGCTTAAATGAATTGATTACAATGACTGACTTACCACCAAATGATCTCGAGCGTCAACTAGTAAGCAACCACTTGTAGATAGCTTATGTATAACAAAACAAGAAGGATCTTTTTACTCATTCTCTTGTAGTGCTCGGCGGTTAGCACATCCGCGAAGCGGGTAGGCCATCTTGTGTCCATACAAAAAACAAGCAGTTAGGTAAGATAGAGCTGATTTGAAAACCTCACTGAGTACGCATAGGACACGGACGCATGACGGGAAAACTTCGCCGTAGATGTATCTATCCTAGCACAGAAACGTAAAATCTCGGCGCGCAAAGTTCTCGAATCGCTCTGAATCTATAGCGAAAATGCGAACACGAATAGCAAGAAGTACCTAGTTATCACGCGTAACTTCGCGCCAATTTTGAATAGATTTATATGGATCTAGGTAGGCGCACACCTCGCCCATTGTAACACTCTGTGTGGTTGGTCTACATAATAACTAGGAGACTAAAAAGCAATAAAATCTTGAGTTATTGAAAGCTGTTTACCATAAGTTCAACCTTTATTACAAGTTTCATCTGATCTGGTTATGGAATGTTTAGCTAAGTAGATTACATGTCAGTTTGACTCTTTTAGGTTTTGAAGAAGGCGGCGCTGTCAAAACGTAGGCCAACTGTCTGTATTGTACTGTCTACACTGTAATCAGTAATTCGCCTTTTAACAGTCTCGTTTACTCTGAATAAGAAAATTACGAAACTATTCAGTCAGTGCCGAGGATAATCGATAGTTGGTCTTGGGAAGTTGTTTACTACACCAGACAGAATTTCCGTGAAATGATTAAGAGTCGTTCAAGGTTGGTACGTCAGAGGCCCGAATACGTTCCGGGCGGTCTCGCCCACTTCATCAGTGGCCCACATCCACAATGAACCCTACTCTGTATCAGAGATTGGGAGGCTTTATTCATGGTGATAGCAGGTGAGACTGTGTTATCACCATTTTTTTCAGTCGATGGATTACGACAGGTGGATAAGTAGAAATCCATTACATCGTCTCTTTTCTAAACCACGCTTTAATATTCAGTATAGTCTGTGAGAATGCTTAGAGCGTTCTCGAGGTTGGTCACGTGACACGAGGCCACGTGCTATTACCATAAGCAACGTCTCCACATTCCAGCTGCAAAGTAGGGCTCAGTGTGAGGCGTGGGCCACTGATCAAGCGCGCGACACGGCCGAAACGTATGTATGGCTCTGACATACAACCTCGTAAATGCTCTAAACATTCTCATGAACCGTCTAAGTGTTTAAATCAAGGGTTAAAAGCAGTCGATGAGATGGGCTTCAAACAAAGTTTGTTTATCACTCTATTCTGCTGAGCTTATGAAAGTGCTTGATGAGTAAATGACAAGTCAAACTGATCTCCTGGGCTTTGAAAAAGGCGAAATCGTCGAAAGCTAGCCATGGTTGCGCAGTGTTGTATTCAACAAATCTTAATGTTGACAGCCTCATGTGTACTAATTAGGAGAACAGAGAGAAACCTCAACAGTTCTTTTGTGGATAATGAATGTCAAGTTAAACTGCTGTTGTGCTCTGATTTGATATTAACGGATGTAAGCTGTAATCACTTTTACTGCGATCTTAATGTGCTCACCAAGTTCGCGTCTCTTTCTTCTCATGTTTTCCACACTTTTTCTCACCACTTCAGTGTCGACGACGTTTTCAGCACGAGAGTAAACCAAAAGAAAGGGTGAACACTTTTTGACGATTTCCACATAGCGACGCATTCGGACATCGCGACGGGAGATCTGAAAAACACCTAAGGCACGAATTCCAACGTTATAGTTTCTATGGAAAAGATCGAAATATTTACGGTATTTGTTCATCGGCAGAAATCTGACTACGAAGATTCCTCTACATTTATATATCAATGTAACAACATCAGGGAAATACACTAGCGCAGAGACTACAGAGAAACTATTACGAGGTGGAGAGAATAGGAAAAAAGACAAATTAGTGGAGGAGTTTTAAAAAACTGACGACATCGATTTCAACTGCGTAGAAGTGCTTTAATTAATCAATAATACACTTGGGTGACCATCGCAAACTACAGAGCGAAAATCCTCTTCTTCAATCGCTTTGCTGATCAAGATGAGCGCTTCGTAGGAAGGCAAATAATTTAAAGAGTGCAAATTTTTCAAATGTGCACATGAGTCTTTTTACCTATCCCCCTCTACATTTGTGAATCAAAACAATTTTGACGAGATTCAGTATGTATACCATATTGAACGCGATTTGCTTCTCTACACTGAGATAGAAAAAACATTAAACTTTCGCCAACAAGTGTGCCAAAAATGACAAAAGGGGTCTATTCGTGATTTTTGTTGAACAAAAATTCTCCACTGAATTTTTAGCAGTCATTCGATAGCTGGAGAAATAACGATTCAATGGGCTTGGATTTTGAAATGGGATCTTGCTGCATTGAAGCAACGAAGGATCGACTACGTTTTCCCTTTTTAGGTTTTCTGCGTTTTTTGCACTCATGATTACTTCCTTTTTTGCCGAACAGAAATTTTACATCACGGTCTCACTTTTACTCAATAGCCTGAAGAACTACAATTTCATTACTGAACTTGTTCTCAAAAAGACCTTTTCTTTTCGGTGTAGCAAACAGAAAGAGAAAAGTATGTTTACCCACAGCGTGCATGTATTGCTGTGCTAAAGTTATTGTTTGGCTTTTCAAGGAATGAGTCTTAGTGACTCTGAAACTAAATGTACAATCTTAAAAGGTTCTCCAAGAATGCTAGGAGAGCAAAAAAAAGGCTATCGTTTCAAACCCAAAGTAGTTGACCCATTGCGCTTACTACACACGGAATTCTAGCTACTTCGGAAAAAAAATTAAAAGACTAGTACCATCAGTCGGCATAACACAATCTTTTCACAATTAAAAAAAAACCTTAAGAATTTTTCTGAAATGGAAGAAATTTCTAAATGAATAAAGAAAGCGGCGCAATTTTCGTTATTCAAAAATTTTTCCCTGTTTCGTATGAATTTTTGAATTTCTCTAATTGTGCTGATACCTCGCAATCTTTTTTGCGCGCTCATATGCCTTAAGTGCATATAAATATCATATGCACGAGAACTGTGAAGGTGGAACATGATTTCCTTTCCGCTGACACAGCTATTATAAAGACTTTTGAAGGCCCAAAGCTTTAAAATCTTCAACATTATTCTATTAAATGACTGTAAAACGTTTTTTTGAAAAGCCATCCACGCATTCCAACAGAGCAAGCAAACTAATCGAGTGTGAAACAACTTTTATTTCGTTGCTACAACGCACTAAAAGGGCTTCATGTAAATTCAAGTTATGCACTGAATATGCCTAGATTTATGCTATATAATGATCATTTAAAGTTTAGACGAAAAGCACTACCGAATAGGACTTGGTCCCGAAAGGGTGAAAGGCTCAAGAATTTACCCGAATAACTAGCTGACTGGAAGCCAAGGCGTTTGCCTCAGCAAGCGTTTTCGTTGCGTCCCATACCACTTTCTCAGGAGTCACCTAAATTTAGTAATTATGACAGTGCTTTCTATGTATGCTTAATGCACTATCTCACCACTATCATCTCCAGAGCTTGATTTTCGTTACAGTACTCATTGAGACAAATCGATTTTGCTTGAAGTTGGCGCCCACGTCCGGATCTAGAAGTATCGCGACGGCGTAGATAAAAATGCAACTCACCACGCATAATCTGGAAAATGTTCTTTGGTGTTATTTTCGAGACTTTGTGTAACGTTCTTTGTACTAGCTAATAGCTCACATAAAGAGTTATTAATTTAGATTGAGGGTGATATTGATAATGAAAAAACTTTTTCAGAAATAGCAGAAATTTTCTCTTGAGGAACAAATGGTTGAATGCAACGAAAAAGAGGCTGAAGATTGCCGGCATGCAAGTATTCACTACAGATCGGATTTCAACAGCAAGATAGCTTTGCTTTCAAGTAGAATTTTTCACTCAATATTTAGTGGTAAATAATTCATTTAAGGTTGAAGCCTTAAAGGCTCCATATTTACTCAAATGATTTGGCAAAAAAGCATTGTGCCAATTAATATATGTCTTATACCGTACAGATCTTTTCAGCATTCTGAGTTAAATTTTGAAAGCAGAACACTTTGAGCTCACTGTTTCAAGAACAGTCACATTATGCCCACTGTACCTGTTCTTTTTCAAATCCAGAAATGTCAAAGATTAGTACTTCCTGACCATCCAATTTTCCTGAAAAAAAAAGGCATAAAACGCTGACACTTCCGCATAAAAACCTCAGCCTTGCTGTCACAGAACTATCAGTAAGCTATACATCTCTGAAACATAGATCTCATGCGATGTTCTTATAGATTTAATTCCCTTTGTGATGATTAACTGTGTTTTCGATACAAAAAGAAATGATTGGTTCGCAGTAGTGGCTGCCCTGCCTGTTTAAAAACTCTTACTAAAGGTTAAATCTTATATTTTAGTGTGGCCAGAGTATTGTATGAAGCGCTAATACCGTGTGACCCAATTTCTATTCGTGCTCTACTTCACACTATTCAAAGTATCTAGTATTTTTACTGCATTTTTCGCAGTTCATGATGTTTCATATATCCTCAAGAGAATTGAGTGATGAGCAAAAATACGACTTCAGACGGGAGTCGAACCCGCTTTTCATCCATATCATAGACGTCCCAATATGGATGAAACGCGGGTTCGACTCCCGCCTGACGTCGCATTTTTGCTCGTCACTCAATCCTCACACTATTCACTTCGTCTCAATGGGATAGCTATGAAGACTAGTCGCGCAAGGAATCAACTGCTAAAGACCTTCAACAATAGCCATTGTGGTCCTGATGAGGGGGAAACCGCCAAAACGCTAGCTATAATAAAGATTCGTAGCATTCTTGTGCAAGCGTCTCATTGAAGTATGAATCATCTAACCCCAAGTTCATTGAACATCACTATTGACATGTACAAGGCTGATGTTCCAACGCCCAATGTAAATTATGTAGGCAATCAAGCAAGAAGCAAAACGATGTAGCAGTTTTAGACTCACCTATTGCAGGATCGATACCACGGACGACATTTCCGTCATCTGAACCGTCATCGTCAACAAAGGTATCGTAGATGGCTTGCATTGTTGCCACATTTCTGTGAGAAACACGATATGGTGCTATGGTGTTTTCTAAATAAGCGTTTCTCATTGTCTTGCCAAGGATATCGAAAAAAAAGCTTTCTATGAATGGATATTAGGAAGATTTTTCAACTCAACAGCTCACCGTACCTGATTCCTACCTAACCGAACTCGGAAGACTGCTATCAACCTTCAAGTTTTATTTCCTTACCGAAAAAACACGACACTTCATAACCCTATTTACTATTCAATGACTTAGTCCAGTTTACTCTATTTTCTAGTTGACTATTCATTTTTTGTTTTGTTCCTCACTTATATCAAAACAGAGATCGGTCGTTGGTTGATGAATTTGGAAATGAAGTGAGATTAACGGCTTTCTCTAGCGTTCTACATCACAACTCACCATTTAGCATATCACTAAAATCTAACATGTGCCTTATCGTCTCCTGTATAATAGCAGCTAAGCCATCATCGGTGGTGAACGAAACGCATGCGCTGCTCAAAAGCAAGAACGCTATGCGCATTCTTTCACAGAATAGTACTCCTATCAAGACAAATGTCTTCCTAAAATCATCTCATCATTTGGGACTAAAAAAGAGTACGAAATCGAGCACAAACAATATGATGAAAGAGATGGATACCCGTAAACTGAGCAGAAAGAGAGAAGTTTGATGTAGTAAATTGATGGATTATGTCAGAGTATTTGAGCGGCTATCTTGAAGACGTTGGCGGGCTTGTCCTCCCAACGGGAATTGAGAATTTCGTATACTTTTTCAAGATGAAAAGAGAGTCATATCAAGACTGCTGCTTGAAAATATTGTTGGAAAAAAGATTGGCGCTCTTAAACTCTTTGTGGATGTTTCATGCATTCGATTCCATAAAACATCATAAATTGAACGAATGCATATCTGATCGATGTAACGACTTTGAAAACTAAACGATGTGTCTAGTCGATGTTTTTGCCTTTTCGAATCAATCTGGTACCGGCGTTACCACTCCGGAGAGATAGAGGGTTTGGTTTACACACGACACGGGATCGAACTAATGGCCCCGCTTCTATTGCTAATCATCTGTAACCACTAAAGCGCACGCATATTTCGTTGTACTTATATATTTTTGCATAAACTTTTACATGTAACAAAAATGCAAAAGTGTGATAAAGCGAGAAAATAGAAGGGAGATCTGTGAGCATAGTGAAGCGTATATATATATATATATATATATATATATATATATATATATGTATATATATATATATTAGTGGAGCTTATTGGTGAGAGAATCTACAAAACGGTAGAGTACGCAAACCAGTTTACAGAATAATATGAAGACGTTATTCGACAGTAATAAAATCATAAGGATAGGTCAGAAAATGGCGAAAAAAGTAAGAAGGAGCACGTGTGCAAATGTCTAAAACACAGAATATATATATATATATATATATATAAAGTGGTGTATGCGTATATATATAACTAATGAGACCTGATGAATATATGCATATATATATATATATATATATATATTATATATATATGTAAAACAACACCAAACTCATTAACCAGAAGTAGTTAAAATCACTTAACAACACTTTTCAAAGTATGCGCTATCAGCCTAAACGTATTTCTGCCATCTCTCATGCATCAAATCAGGATCGCGCCCAAAGAACTCGTTATCCTTGGATTTAAAGAAAGTTATCAATCCTAATCCTTGACACAAATGATTGACGTCTTAGAACTTCTTGGTCAGGAAGTGCTCCAACGACCGAAAGAGGTGATAGTCAAACCGCGACAAGTTAGAACTGCACGGCAGCAGCCTCCAGTTCAGTTGGGTCAACTTCCTCTTTGTCAGTTTGGAAACATGCATCCTTGCGCTGTTTTGAAGCAAGATGAGATTGCGGCAATGTTTACTTGACACGCCTCTGCTGCCTTTAATGTATCGTTGGTCAACTCTTCAATTGTCAGAGTCGGATCCTCTTCAACTGCTTCGATGACGGCCTCTTGATAAATTTCTCTCGAACGTCTGGAGCGCAGCTGGTTCTTCAAGTTAGTTTTGCCGGTGCGAAACTTAGCAGTGAGTCAAAACGCTGTTTGCCTGGACATAAATTTTCAAGCCTTTGCATGGTTAATGTTCTCGAAGGGGTCTCTGCATCGCGTCTCAAATCTTACTCGTAAGGCAGCAAATTGCGATGGAGGCTTCGTTGAGCGGCCATGATGCTACAAGCATGGACAAATTTTGTGGAAAAGAAAGCTCAAAAAATTCTGCACAAAGCAGTATTGATTTGTTGTCTGAGTGTCGGCGGAAATGTATTTAGGGTGATGGCAGCATATTTTGAATAGTGATGTTGAGCGATTCTAATTACTCTGGTTGATAAATCTGGTGTTTAATGATTTAGTGTCAAAACTTATGAGAAGGCCTGGAAAAGAATAAAACTTCAGTGTTGATCTGTCCCTGAGGGATCACTTTGCAATCGTCTTTAATTTTTAGCTTTGCTCGAGGTGATCTAATGCATATCTGGCCTTTACAATGACTCGCGGTAGCCTACCGATTATTCAAATAAATTTCTTGTTCTTGCTACAGCGCACTAAAAACGCTGGTACTATTTTTCAACCTCATATGACTATTAGAACTCTAATGAAAATCCACCCACAAACCTAAGTTGAGCAGAGAGAGAACGCCGAGTGTGAAACGAATCCTATTCTTGCTGCTGCAGTGTACTAAGAAGCCTTTTTTGAAAGCAAAGCAAAGTAATGAGATGGCTGAGATTTAAGTCAACGAATGCCTACTGAAAGTGTAGGGAGAAGAACTTTGCTCAGAGGAAAAGGCCTTCAATTGATCATGTATCTATTTAGGTACACATCTCTCGAAAGTTTCATATTTGATAGAAATAAGAGCAGCATTATTTTGAGCATGACAAGCATAATGAAAGTTTTTTACCCGTTAAGAATTTCTGTGAAACGAAATGTTCTTTCTACTTGAGTAAGTGAGCGAAAGTCTCCTGGAAATTTCCGTATTCAATTCTTGCATCTGATATTCGGCTATTTTTCTATCAGATGTATCGTAAAGAAATACTACAGTGACCAGTTCTAAATGAAACTCGTGAGTAACTGAGTGCGCCATCTTTACAGGCAATAGCATGGGTCGTATGTAATTCTCCCCTGATGAGTAGTTCACCAGTCGAGTAAGACCATCTTTTCTCGAAAAAAAGTAGTCATGACCATGTATTCTTAAGTTGTCACCACTGACAACAGTCGGCCTATGCGGATATGTAGGATATTTGCCACCTTGATACTATTGGGCTGAAAGTCAAATCTGAGACTGCGTTTTCTCACAACATAAACAATAGGTTTCTTCCTGAAGTGGGGAGGAACTGTCGGAGATCGAATTTTTTATTCCAGAATCGCAGTTTGGCACTGAGAGCAACATACTTATTAAAGTTATAGATAGTTAGAGGAGACTGAGCAATAATCGTATTTTCAGAATTCTTTCACATTATTCTTCAGATTTCTCGTAAAATGTAATTATCGTGATGTCGCAGTCATTTATCATTTATTTAAGTGAGGAGATAACTATTCGATCATGATGGAGTGAGACCGTAAGCGAGACCATAAGTAATCATGTAATGAAACAGTTGCCCTCTTTCTGAACTAAGTAGATGACAGAGGAATGGGCAGCACAGTGATGATGTCGTTCATCACAAAAACGGTACTGGTTCTACCTCGTCCTGTATTCACGAAATCATATCCACCCAAGATTTGGAAAGTGGTGTCAAACTTACCTAAAAAAAGCTCTCACTTTCTAAAACTTATATTTTCTAGTTCGGCTCTCTAAGGCTCTAGGGAAAATCGACTTCATCAGCTTCAAACGACTTTCATAAAAAAGACAATATCCTCAACAATTACCAAGCATTAGAATACAAGAAGTGCAGATCCACATATTGGGCAAGAAGACGGGTTGTACAAGCAATACTTTGCTAAGAAGCCAAAAAATGTTCACTGTTATCTAGTGACAGCAAAATACAGGAGAAATGACGATTTTTACATAGTGAACATGAAATGAATGTAGTTCTAGGTACAATGTACCAAAAATTATGATTTGAATGGGCTTAAGACGTTTTTGCAAGCATCAACATTTTTGTGGAATTATTGTGGACGAAGATGTTCGCTATAGTCGGAGAGATTAATGTGTCGCCACGACACTAGGGACCCAATAGCCACAACAAGATGTCGTTTCACACTAACACAAACTACTTTTTTGAGTGATGTGTCCATGGAATAAGCCGTTAGTCATGTCGCTATTGAAGTCAGTGATGTCCACAGTAGAATGAAGAAGAGGGGATACCGCTACTCTGTCCTATCTCCCACTAGCGCAATTTTGTTCTTATTACGGCATCTTCGTCACAAAGGAATTAGTCTCATGGGAATTCACTTCTCATTCGCTGATTTTTTTCTTGGAACACAAAAGATTTTCAAACACTCTCGACAATTATACTGTTCACAGCAATCATAATGTCTATATATATATATATATATATATATATATTTATTTATTATTTATTTATTTATTTATTAATCCTTTTGGAGGCAGTGAAGGCCATCATGACCCTCAGCTGGGTGCGCCGTTTGAACGGTTACGAAGAGTGGTGCGTGCTCCAATAGAAATTTGGGTAACTTACTTTACAAGAGAAAATTATAATCAAAAACGATAAAATATTACTGAAGAGACTTCTATGTGAATGATTCTAGCAAGAATAACGCTAATGCTTCCCAAAATCTTGTCTTTTTCAAAAGAAAAGCCACATCTTCATTAAAGAGAAGTATATTTCCAACTGTCATTGAACAATTTCTCCTATATTCATGATATTCTTGTAGTGAATTGATATTTTGAAAGTTCTGATTTTATACTAAGCTTACTATTTGAAAATCGCTCCACAGTACGTTCAAATGATAAACAGAAGATGACGTTTTCGCAATTGTAATCCAATTTTTCTCATTCATATCGGATTTTTCGAGATTATATTGCTAGATCTCGATCCTTATAAACTTCTTTTACCAGAAAATAACTTAACTTAAATTATCATTGGTAGTTTTTTCGCAAGCGCACTTTCAGATTGTCTTTTAATTCCTTACTTTGGAAACAATTTCTGTGACATTTAATCGCTTTAAAGGATTGCGCTCGTGAGACCTTCAGTTTTTATAGAAAAGATCTATTCCACTAAATTATTAGTATCCGTTCGTTAGCCGAAGTCAAGTGATTTTGAACGATGTATTTGTCGAATGGCTTGTTTTTTTGCGCTGTAACAGTTGAAATAGAATTTTGTTTCACGCAGTAAGTTCTCTGCATTCAATTTGAAAATCATATTAAAGGATTTCTCGCTGGACAAAGATTTTTTATGAACAATCGATAACCATTCGGTTGTGCAAATCTCAGCAATTCCAAAATGTAATTTATTCTTGGAGAGGACCTCTTGAAGCTGCGACAGTCACAAGAAGATTTGATTTTACACTCCAAAGGGGAGATTTTGCGACATTGACCCCAAGACAACGTGCTTTTAGCAACACATTAGCAAAGGTGAAACGTAATCTTCCTTTGACTGCTACAGTACAATAAGGAGTTCCTTCCAGAAACCAAGCTAATATGGAAATCACTGTTAAGCTATCGAAGAATTATTGAAAAGTCCAACGGAAAAAATTTCTTCAGTGGTGATGCTTGAGTGCTAAAAATAATTAGATTTTTACTGTTTAGAGCGCATTAAGTAAGCCATTTTAAAAATGAAGTGTACTATCAGAATTTTCAAGACTTCAACTATTGAATGGTTCTTAATAATCTGAAGAAAAATCAGGAAACTCATTTTACGAAGAGGTCAAAAGAGAAAGCGAGTATCGAAAATAATCCAAATTTCGAAATCTAATTCTCTCTTGACTGTTACAACATTCCAAGAAGTTCTTCTGAAAAACCAAGCACACCTTGAAATGTTTGAGTTCTCCTATCTGATGATTATTAGTTTTCTCATGGAAAAACCTTTATAAGGCGAAAAATGCTTGAGTGTGAAACAAAACTTGTGTGATTGTTGCAGCGAAGAAAGCAGGCCATTTAAGGCTTAAACACATCGTTCAAATTCAATAGATTTTAGCTATTGAGGGACTACCAAAACGCTTTACAAAAGTAAAGAATAGTTTTTTACTAAAGGGCTCAATTAGGGTGGAGATAACGGGAAAGAACTGCAATACCTTTATTGCTTCTTAACACGCCATAGCTATGAATAAAGGATTTGAACGAAATTAATCATTGATCTGAGAATTGGGAATCTGATTTGCACTGAAAATAAAGAAATTATTGAGAATTATAGATGAAGTGAGATCGCTTAAATAAGCAGCACTATTTTTGGCAAACTATTCATTGTTTTTCAATTTTCAGTCATTATGATGAATTTTATGCAGTTTATGCAATAAAGTAGATAAAAACTGAAAGAAATAAAAGATAAATTTGATTGAATTCTAGGTAGGTATGAATAAATATTATAGAAATGTTCGATAAAGGCTTTGAATAGAGCTTTTCCATAAATATTTGGTTTTTCACTTTGAATGTGCCGACTATGAATAGAACAAGCACATTATTTCTAGTAAAAATGGTATTATTCAACGCTGTTCTATCGTATTTGACAATTTACTGCCAGAGAAAGCCCATTTATTGAAAGCAGGCGTCGACAGCCGCTCTTCGTGGCCGTCCGAGTCGCCCGCCAGCCAAAACTGACGCCTTCCGCATATATATATATATATATATATATATATATATATGTATATATATGTATATATAATATTAAGGCACAAATCTCCCCATTCAACGAGGTAAGAGAAAAATTTCCACTTTTTACCCATTCAAATCCACATATAAAAATTTCAATGTAAGCTTAAAGAGCATTGTAAAGAGATTGGGAAAACATTACCTACATCATTATTTTGCACTTCTGCATAATATCGAATTCTACATCTCATTTGAAAGTCAAAAACAAAAACGCACTGAGAAAAGTATTATTCCAGAGCATGGTGACGAAGCATTACTGTTTCATAAACTCGTTTCTTTCCAGTCAAATAGTTTGAAAACTTTTGTCCACAAAGCAGAAACAAAGAAGTTAAAAACTGTTCCAATATTTATCTACTGCCTATATTAAGGCAAGATGATATGAAATAAATGTTGAACTACACCTTTTTTGGGGGTTCATTTGCAATCCACTGCGATGTTTTTCTTTGCCTTTCAGCTAAGTTATGCCTCCATCGATGCTATCATCAATTACTGATCAATGGACATGATCTGGGGAGAAAAGTTTGGCAATGAACAAACTCAAGCTGAAGTAGTAGTCAAAATCACAATATTAATATCAAATAACAACAACTAAATTAAAAGTCACTCAGGGCAAACAGGGATTATGTTGTGCATTGGACGCAGTATATGTATCTGAAAAGGGTAATTACAGATTCAAAGCCGACCTGAGATTTTGGGTTTTGTTCTTATTTCGGTAATATTGTGGTTGTTATTCGCAAGGTGGTTGAAAACTTATCAGGCTTGCTTCGAAAAAACTGATTTTTTTTCTGGAATTACAACACGAAGTAGACGTTTTTTTTTACAAAGCAAGTGGAGGTGAAAGAAAATATAGTGACCCTAAAAAGACATATAGCGTTGAATGAAAAACGTATCCTCTAGAGAATGATGGAAAAGTTCACAAAAAATGTGTTAAAGTAGAGAAAAAATCTGGAGATAAGTGAAGGATTTGTAGTCAATGTGTTCAAAAAGGTGACCAAAGGGCAACGGAAAATAGATTCATCATTTTTGATAAAAAAATTAGGAAAAAAATGAGAATGTCATGGCCATGCTAACGATTAGAGTGCCTCATAATGTGAGTGCCCGTCTGACAAGTGAAGTGATAAGAAAGCGTACAACTAGGTTACTATTGCCCAACACTGATTATCACACTTCAAACATAAAAAAGACCAGCAAAAGACTTTGGCTCAGCAAAAAAAACCACTCAAAGGGCCAGTTTTCCTGGAAAGGACTAAATAATAACAAATTTGAAAGTTTTTTCGATTGAAAAAGGATGTAACCACACAAGTCAATCTTTTCGCTGACCATTTACCTTTTCAGATGGTAAGGTCAAGGATACTAAACCAGTAAATAATAGTGTACCGATGTAAATCCGTACGAAAACCAATTGACATTCATGTTTTAGACAGCAAATGTCCGTAATTACAGAGAGCGATTCACATCATACACCACAATTATTACGGTATATGGTGTACAAGTTTGAACAAACGGCTAGTTAGCGTCATCAGAAAAATTGGATTCTGGGCAAATTCTATTGGTCATAGATCGATGGACACAGAAGTGAGTGCTGTGATCTCAGTGTGTTAATGTGGCCTAGCTAATGAACACTTGTCAGTCATTAAACGTACGACAACGCAAACATTTGTTCTAGCCGTCGGCATACGGCTACCGTATGCTGCCGTCGTTGATGGGCAATTGTTGCCGTACTCACGGAGCTAATGGCGTTAAGAGTGATATGGGTCAGCAGAAGTTGTTTTAGCTTTTTTCGAGAAAAAAGACTCCATCTTAGTTCAACATTGGCAATTCATGTAGCAGTGGATGCTAGTGAACAGTACTACGTGTATCTGCTTCAAAATTCTTGTTTATGAGTGAAGTAGCCTTTAGAAAGTTGATAAGCAGGGAGAGGTTAGATATGACGGCAAAATATACATACGGAGAGCCTTAATAGGTAAATCTGCTTACTGAAATTACATGACCATTTATTATCTCCTGCATTTGAACGATTTTTCTTCAATGGATTTGAAAAATGAATTCTTTCAGCTAAACAGCACATTACTCTTGAGCATTCATTGATCTGAGGATCTTATCAGCATTTACCTGCACTATTCTTCTAAGTAAAACTCTACTGTGAAATTTTGGATACCCTGCAGACTTTCGTAACGCCAATTATTTATATTATCTTGGTGAACCCACTCGCTTTGTAGTTGGAACTCCGATTTTATCGAAACCGAAGTGTAGCAGATGTGTACTGAAGTTTTTCTAGCACCAGTCAAATTTTCTATATGTTCGAGAAGGTGCAATAGTTGGTTAGAAAGAGTGAAATGCTGATGAGAAACTCAGGACATTGAGAGCTAATGGCAACGATAAAACTCTAATTTTAGTCTGTTGAAACTGAATAATATGATGTTGCCATGATGTGAATGTGCAAAAGTGACAGACAATGGGTGCCCATTGAATTCATGGCTCCATTTTCAGTTAATTTATTAATATTCTAAGAGGTAGGACTTTGAGTAATGATTGGGAATTATCTCACTGCAACGAATTATTCAGTAGCAAAGACAAGAATATCTGCATCATTTGCAATAGCTTTTATTTATAACATGCTCCAGAAGAGCCTTAGCAGCGCACGTGTTTGGAATACTCAGTGGGTTCTGTTCACATAATGAACCTAGCAGCATCATAACTCTGTCGCATTGAGTTTAGACTTCTTAGGCCTTTTTAGGCTTCCGTTTAGGCCACTTACAAGATCTTTCCAGTAGACAAGTGACATCTATTGCTGGAGTCGGCCCCAATTGGTAACCTTTATGATCCCTATTTGTTCTATTTCTTGTTTTCGCCATAGTTTTTGCGTGATTACCTTTACTTCACGATTTTTGCATGAGAGTAGCTATAGCCAGCCAATCCTCTAAGCATGATACATTGGTAAGGATAGCAATCAGAAGTCGCGCAGTGTTGATTGACTGATAAAGGGATAGACACATCACAAAGGTCGGCAGTGTTCCACTGAAACTCAGTTACGGCACTCATAAAAAATTAAATGAAGGAAACAGTTGCACACTTTTCCAGGATATAGTGGGTCTTACGAAATTACCGTTTTCAGACTTCCTTACCATTCCGTAACTTTCCTATATAGATAGAAGTTATGCTCAAACTGGCATGCTCAAATCTCTTCACATGTATTGCTATTTTGATCTTCACTCATGTTTGACCGAATCCATTTTGCTACGTAATGACCTTTTGTATAAAAAATAGCAATGCGAAGTATCCCATCCTGAAAGTACAGCGCTGTTACTCGTCTTTCATAAGAATCAAACACTCTGCGTAACTCTAGCCATAATCGATAAGTTTGAAGACATTAATGGCCTACGCTCGGATCACTTGGCAATTGTCAGAGTCACAGTGTACTGTTATCTTCATAAATATTGTTTGTATGTAGCCAGTCTGAAGGGTCGTTGAATCGCGCTCGCGCGATTATCATCACTTTACTAGAGTTTTGGCTTCTCCGTCTCTGAAAATTCTAGGTTTCAAAGTGATTCTGATACATCGTGATTTTCTCTACGCGTTTTTCTGAATTGGTGCATATATAACTTGTACGTGAGAAAAAAACTTTGAGGGTGAAGCGCGATCTTGTTCACGCTCTTGCAGCGCTACATGAAGACCTTTCAAGAAATCCAACGGTTTCAGAATTACTGGAATTTGTGCTATCAGCTGGCTACTTAACTTTTGACGGAAGGCCATCCACGGACCTTAGCCCAACAAGAAATAAGAGCAAACTGTGAAATATAATGATATTTTTATCGCTACAGTACACTGAAAAGGGTTTTTCAAGCTAAGCGTATAATCAAAATTTTTGAATTTCAGTTTTTCGTGTTATCGTTGGAAGTCCAAGAGAGTAGCTTTGCCCAGAGAAAAAGGCCTCTTAATAGTCGTGAACCTGGAGAGATACACGTTGTCACGAACCAGTTAATACAACTTTTGTTGTTATATTGTTATTACAATTGTTGTCACTACCACTATTAGTAACATAAGTCTTGCAAGATCATCGACAACCGCAATATAATACAGTAAATGGTCACTCATGCGTAAATTGTTATTTATTTGATTAATGCAGCTAAAGCAACTGCTTTTCCAATGCTCCTCAGGTTAGTAAAATAGTAACGGACCTGTTAACGAACAATAGAACTTTGAGTGTGGGTTTTAATCCGCTTTAAGTGAAGCATATACCCATTTATACTCTGAATTAACTGGCACGAAACTTTGTGGAATAACTAACTTAAAAGCTGGCGACTGTAAGAAATCAGAACTCTGGAGCTAACCCGACTAATCCAGAATTCAAGTGTTTTTCAAGCTAGCAACCATCAACAATCATGAAGAATTCTAAAAAATAGTAATGAAATCGTTTGCAAACAGGAACTCTTCCACGTCTGATAGTTAAAAATACAAGTCAAATGAAACACTGTCATAATTATCGCTAGGATCTTTACAATATGTGCTGGAGAACGATATAAATAAAATAGACAAGTTAAGAATATGAATTTTCCGTTACTCGCGTCATCATAGGCAAAAAGTTCAATAAATGATTATAAAATCAAGCGCTAATAAGATAGTCCATTGGTAGTTTTTGGGAAGGCCAAATCATTAACGAAATATGACCCTCTTACGGGTCACAAACACACCCACAACAACCAAATACAGGTGTTTTTCCTTTGGTAAATTAGCAGCAATTGAACAGATCGACGCCGACAGATAAGGGCCGCGCTGGTCTCATGCCGTCGGCCGCCTCCAGCCCAGCCACAGAACGTAATTGGTGAGTACTAATAACTTTGCATTTCTGAGGGGTCAGCAACTATTCAATGTTACTGATAACTATAGCTGGCGCATGGAAAACAGATGTGAACATTTTGAGAGGAAAATCCGGTTCTGCTATTAAGAGAATAGTAGACGGTCGTCTGAACGCAATGAGTTCCAGAAAGACGAACTTTCTAAATCACATTCAATGATGTTGAGTGTCGTGATTGATATGTAAAATACTCGACCTGAGGCCAGAGTTGAACCCTGTTTCACCCATACCGAAGGAACCACCTCATTCCTCATCCATCTCACTACACATCTCGTATTTATTTTATTTTCACCAAAAAGAGAATTTTTTACATCACAACGTATTCTGGAAATGCATGAATATTGGTAAGACTCATGAAATACGTAATTTTTACGAAGTTCAAGAGTTTGACCCTCCATAAACCTCACGATGTAGTGAAAAATAAAATATTTCTTACGAACTTTCCATTTTTCGAATAAAACTTGCATGAGGTTGGTATTCTTTTAGCGCATATACGAAATACTAAGCGTATATTTAGATACGGCATGATGTGGTACGTCTGGGCTTTGACAAAGACGAACTTGTCACAACGTAAGCCATTGAATTCAATGGAGGAGTACCAACCTCGTAAAAGCTTTCTTCAAAGTAGAACAGTTCCTGAGATGTTTCCGCCTCTAATACAAAATTGTACCTTTATTTCGAGTGCTTTGTTTAGACCACGCTCAAATTTCAATACATCCTTTCATTATTATTTGAGCCAACTTGCCATGTGGTCTGGTAAGAGCTCTTGTACAGCCCGATACAAATAATAATGAAAGGATATATCGAAATTTGAGCGTGGTTTAGACAAAGCACTCGAAATAAAGTTATAATTATGATGAAAATACCAGCCAAAGAGCAGTCGAGCACGCAAAACTCTGGTTACGTGAAAATTTCTGTTGACATAGAGTGTAAAACGTTCGTCTTCGATGACTCTCCATAAGGAGTGTAAGGCTCCCGAGAGAACTGACTATAAAAGGATCGACAGACGACGGGTTCTGCCCGGCTGACGAGTCTGTAAGGACGAAACACGTGTATCGGGCTGTACAAGAGCCCTTACCAGACCACATGACAAGTTGGCTCAATTAATAATGAAAAGATATACTGATGACAAAATTGTTCTGTTCTCTAGTGTTTTATAATACTTTAGAGGATTTAGATTTCCTATACGCCATCCGTAGGGTGGTGGCCGAGTAGTTGTGTGCTTGTCGCAGCGCACCCGGGGCCGTCCCCATCCGGCAACACTCCGACAGTTAACAACGAGCTCGCTATTTAACGCCACAGCCAGACTATCCTCGAGATTGCAAGGGGACTGAAGCAACTAGTATTCCACGATGCTCAAGAAGGAAACGAAAAAACGAATTACCTGTTAAAGGATTGGGATACGCACAGTTCAAAAAAGCTGTGAAAACGGATCAAGAGTAGTGTCTAAACAGTAGTGCATACGATACTTTTCTGTTAAACGGCGACAATTGAATATTCGGTCTCATTCAAAGGACAAGAGTTTTTCATAAGAGCGCTAGTATTCATCCCAAAGCTTAATCTCTGGCTAGAGCCGTACGCGGCCGGCTTTTCGAAACACCCTTTTATAACGCTGTAAAATCCAAAAATCTATTCACACGGCGACGGTTTAATTTTCTTATCTCGCTTATATTCCGATGGACAAAACTCCTCCTTTAAACTGCTAGTATTCTTTAGATAGCACACGTCTTGAAGAACTCAAATTGTGTTTGCTTATTGGAAAAGCTCTTTCGATAGCTCTGTAGGAGAAGAAATTGTGCTTCAATTGTCGTCGGAGAGAGCTCTTTTTTTAGAGTATTAGTAATCATTCAACAACGTAAGATTGAGTGATTCCAACGCTATGTTTATTTCCTGAGTAAGAATGTTAAGGCTGTGTAGCAGGAAAAATAAGATGAGTTTCACATATTCGGTGAGCTTACTTATCTCGGTCGATGGCCTGAAGTGTCAGACATGTGGGATACAGCTTGCTATTCAATTGGAAATTTTTTTTCAATTTACTCCAGATAAAGCGATCGATTTAGATACTACGAAATTTCTTCTACACGTTCATATGCCTTTCGTGCTTGCAGCGAGTCATACGCGTGATAAAAATGAAGGCGCGACGGGTATGAAACATGATTTTATTTCCGATTTTACAGCGTTTTTTGAGAGCTTTTTAAAAACCGGCCAGGTACGGCTCTAGCTAACGATTTGAGCTTTGAATGATTACTAGCGCTCCTATGAAAAAGTCTTGTCCAGCAAATGGGGTCGAATATTCATTTGTCGCCGTCTAACAGAGAAAAATTGTGTATGCTACATAAATATATCGATTCAAATTCACGTTGTTTTAAACTCTAACTATGTTTGCTCATGAACCGTTTTGATATTTTCTCTTCGGAAAATCAAAAGCAGCCAAGAAATAAAATCACCGTGATACCTTCAGTAAAATGGCTGCTTGTATTGAATGGTTTTCGAAATTTGCTCAACACTTTCAAAAATTCGCTTCCTTTTGAAATGCCTATGAATTAGAGATGAATTTAGAACGAATTCCTTGGTAAAAGTGATTCTGAGTCGAGAACGCAACATTGTTTGCAGATGGTGATAAATATGAGGCGCGTTGACCATTGGCTCGACTTTATTTTTAAAAAATAAACAGTTAGCGGAAGAAGCCAACAATTTTATTATGAGCTCGTTTTCAAGATAAATATCATTCTTAGCGATGAATAACTGAATGAAGACAACATAGCGTCCGATTCTTATTTTCGTTGTGTTTCGTTTGTTGCAGTATTCTGAACAAGATCAATTATAAATCACCTGTTTTACATGTCGCTTCTGTTAATCTAACGTATCTTACTTCTATTACTGAAAAACAGTCTAATCAAGACGTTACAGATCATATGCAGTGTCAGTAAGATTTCTTAATGAATTATCCAATGAAAGTCGACGGCTGTCCAGTTGTAATAAAACATCCGAATCAATGATGAGCAATGATTATCACATAAGACACATCTCATCTCGTGTTGAATCGTACCGACTTCATTTTATGAGCCGATATGTGGTGTAATCAACAGAGTGTTTGATGTGATCCGTTGCTATTCTAACGCACTACAAATTAGACTAAGATAACATTGGTCGACACAACTGTTGCCGATCAGACATCACTACGACAAGACATGACGGATGTAGTGGCTAGCTGCTGGCTCTGTGAACTAACGTTTCTCCTTGATGGATGCGATAGTGAATGCGGAGAATATACTAATATGTTGGATTTGAGGATCGCGATAAGATACGCAAGTACAAAGCAGTCAGGTGAGCCAAATGGCGTCAAAAGAATTTTGCAATATCCAAGTCTAAAACTACTTAATCCTGATTTAAAAAAGTATTGCGCTTCTGTTTGAAATTGATGAAACTCTCAAGTGATTATAATCCTTTGAACGCTACAAAAAAATTTTCTCTGTTGATTGAGGTACTTCCACAAAGTTGTTATGAAACCTTATTTGGCTAAAGTTTCGACGGGTCTTCTTCTTCAGAGCCAACTGATCCGACTCGATACCCTAAGGTCCTTCGTACTCGTTGTTGTCTTCGTCTTCATTCTCATTCTGAGAATCTCAGCTGGATACAAGATGGTTGTTGATAACCGGTGACTATGATGATGATTTTGCGGTGCTCCTCCGAAAAAGATCCTACACGAACGAGAGCGAAGGCGAAGACAACAACAAGGGCGGACGACTGTGAAGCATCGACTCAGATCAATTGCATCTGAAGAAGACGAAACACGTCGAACGATAGTCGGAAAAATTGATTCTGAACCTCTTCGTAAAACTGGCTCAATCAACAAAAAGGAATAATTAGCCAGTAAGCCCGAAGTAAGCGGAGGGATGAATATCAAATTATCATAAGGTTACTAAAAAAAATTTGGTTGCCAAAAAATTCATTAACTTCTTCCTACCCAGTATACCAAAGTATGGCTGTAGCAGAAGAAAACCGAGCTGCAGAGTCTGTATTGTTTTTAAAAGAAATTACATTCACAAAAATATCAGCGGGATACCGGCGCTCAAAGCATGTGCTAATGTTTCAAATTGCTAGCCTCAGATTATAGATATTTCTAAATGTCTTATAAATACAAAGCTACACCGTTTAGAAACACTTCAAAGAAGTAGGAGCAAAGCTGGACAATGGAAATCTACTTTTGCACCAACCGCATCCTCCGCCTCCTCAGTTTCGCCGGAAGCAATCAAAGCGTTCATAAATTTAGCTGCGTAAGACGAGAGATCTCAGTTATTCCTCTATATCCGCCACGTGTGTGGCAATGAAGCCACGAGGTTCAAACTGATAAAAACGATTACTAGTTGGTAGAAAAATCAAAGTGTTTGCACTTAGAAACTTTCTAACAGTTCTTCTCCCAGCTCTGGAGTAACTAATTGGATTGGTGCAAAAGTAATTGTGGTTTTTTGGTGGTTGGAAACAGCGATTACCTTCACTTCAATATTGGCGAATGGCGAATGAGCGTAGAATGGTAGACATTGAGTTCTTGTAATATTTTCTTATTTTTCGCCAATATTTTTACAATCTTTTTATTAGAGCTCTCGCTTTCATTTTTCATGTTGTGAGTTCACTCACTTTGCTGCTTTGTAATCCGTTTTGAACTTGAAGAAGAGAATTGCTCAATTTGTTTTTTGTCAAACATCCTTGCTATAGTCTAAAATAATTATATGATAAACATTCTTTGTTAGGAGAATTACATAGAGCAGTATATGCATTATATGATATATGGCATAGCAAGAAGTACTTGGAAGCATATTCCATTATAAAAAGGAGGATTTCAATGACACAAACCGCATATATTTTTCACCAACTTAGTAATTGTCTCAAATTTTGGATGAGATGACCTTCATGAATGTCTTGTACCGATGTCAGCAATGTCAACTGTCAGTGAGTCCTCGGTCATTATTATACAACAGAGGAAAATTGAGAAAGAAAGGGAACTCAACTTTGAACAAAACTTTAAGTCTTTATAAAGTCTTTTGTTCAATAGAATTTGGTAATTATTGACTACAGTAAATTTTAACCCTTCAAAACCACTGAATACGCCATTAATTTTTTTCTGATTCATGTGGAACTCTTATAGTCTAAATATAATTTTCAACTAAAATTAATACAGATATGCATTCAATCACCTCGAACGAAGTTAAAATTTGAAGACGATTGCATGGCGCAGCCCTCAGGGATCAATGAACGTCGAGTGTCTTTATCCTCTATCTACCTTATTCGATTTCTATTCAAACTCATGATTCGATGACCGTACCAGCATAAATTCCTTTTTGAAGAAAGTTTAGGGATAACAATTAAAAACCTTTGAAGTTTAATGAATACGATAAATATATTTATGAACAGAAATGCATTCTTTTTTGATATCGCTGACTTCTCTTAGGCATTTCCTAAACATACACGAGTAGTCTTTAAAGATGCCATGATTTCTAGTTTTGCAACTAAAAGTTTTCACGCATGAGTTCCATATTAGATAAATTTAGTGAAGACATTCCATGCGTTTTACTTTAAACTTCCAAAAAAACACTTAAAACCTTTACAATAAAAGAAGCCTTCGGATTCGCAGGCAGCTGACAAAGCTGGCGATAGCTGGTGTGCATTGCACCTTGTGTCGCTCAATCATTAGTTTGCTTAACTTAGCAGCTTTGAACTTGCTCTCGATCGGATTGCGATAAGGGGTTCATTTACATTCTGAACATCTACAACTCCTTGAAGGTAGCTGTTCGCCATAGGTTTCAGTAAGGTATTTGTAGCATAAACTTATGTAAAAAAGTACTGGACGTTGCTGTTGTTTGAGGTCCATCACGGAGCCCATTTCGAGAAAATCCTCAACATTGTATCCACGGGCTACGTGTAATATAATGTTGGAAGTGTTTTGCAGTGCATACATGGCTCTCGGTTCGATCGGGGTTCCTAGACAATTCAGTCCACCTCTCTTACATTCTTTTGGAGTCCGTAAACTGTTACTATGCCTTTCCGATAGGATGAATAACATTGCATTCCATCTATTCGCAGTCTTTGTTTATAGCATACCTTTTCGAAAGACTAAAAACATGGATTTGTGGCTTAGCAAGTCAGAAAAGTCATTGTGTTTCCCGACTATTGACTTAACTCATAAGTGATGTTGTAGAAATATTATGCTGTAAAATTTAATGCGACATTTATTCCTTACTCAATTGATTACAAGCCCACACTAATTAGAAGTTGGTCGGTGCTAAAGTTGGCTAGTTTTATTATGAATTTGTTGAAAACAACCTCAACCTCAGCGGAGAACTGGATAGTTCAAAACCATGGATAACGGAACACTGAAAAATTAGTCAGCTAGAAAAAAAATCAAAGACGGACTTTGGGACACAAGCAGCACTTTTTTGCTCTATTTTGAGGTGAAGATAATGGACGAATTGTTTGGTATTGATAAACTTTGAAGAATGGCTCATGAATCGACTTCATTCGTAGTTCAAATAGGCGATTCAAAGTGTATTGAGTCAATGAAAGAACGTGCAATGGCCTACTCTTGCACCAATTTAGTGCTGCTGTTTGCTCAGACAATAATCATAGCATTTGTTAAGTATGGGAACGGAAAGGTTTGGTGAGCTCGTGGCAAAGCATCGCACATCACACGTCCGACGTACAAGGGTACATACACATGCCAGTTCCACGCACTGTTTGCATATAACAAGTAAATATGAGGAAGAATTTCGGCAATGATAAATCAGTATACTTGGTGAATAGGTGACCTTTCTCAAAATGGACGGAGCAGTTCGGTGGCAACTTTGAAGGCACTATGCATATTTCTTCCAAAGAGAGTATTCTAACCTGCTCATCTGAGCAACTGTTGGAGTGATTAGACATATATCAACTTCAAAGTAAATAGCTAGCGTAATACTGAAAATATGTCAATCATTTCTTGTTTACAAAAGGTGGCCACACATAATGAATACCTAGGAAAAGCGGCTAAGAGTGCATCTTTGAGCTTTACCAAGATTTCAAGAAGAGCAAAATTACCCAGAATACAGTAGCATTCATGAAAGAGAAAATCTCCCGAGACAATCGAACCCTACACTAAAATCGAAGAACAATCTACGGAGCGGATTCGAAACCTCTAATGGGGTAAGAAAGGTGCTCAAGTTCAAACAATATATTCAGAAAAACAGATAGAAATGGAACACCAGCACCATGATTCAGCTTCACCGGGAACGACTACGGTGACCTGCAGCCAAGTAGGACTTCAGAAAGCGTCTTACATAGGGGCGGTCATACTAGTGAAGAACAAACATAGTTTGTGATCAGTAGAACAAATCACATTTGAGTGTAATTATGAGATATTGTACATGGAAGCCCATTTTTCATTGTCACCGTTATCAGCAGTGAATAAGTCGATTAGCTTTATAATATAGTAGAAAGGGCTATTCGTATATCGGCATTCACCTTCATCATTAACTTCACTGCTCGGATGGGCAGCCTCTTTTTACCACAAGTAATGCACTCTTGTTCTTCTCTTTATCAAAAGAACTGTTTTTGTACATCTGATGTATGCTAACGGGTGGATTGAGGCGGAACAGATTACGGTGGAAGAATCATAGGAGTAGTTATTAAGTAGCCGACTGGAACAATAGACAGAAATATGCAAATTGCAGGTGAGTGATTACAGCTAATCAACTTCCAGGTGCAATGAGGAGACAATCAAAGCACGAAATCATTATGAAATAAAGGCATTCAACCATAACGTCAATGACGGTTACGGTAACGTAACAAATTTGGATTGATCTTCGTTTACTATGGAAACTCAGTGGAAATATTCATCATCGGACGGGAAGCTTTCTAGATATAGCCACATTTCTGTAAGAAAATCAAGTGAAAATCAAATCTTTTCACGAAAAACTCTGTTGTGCTCATATAACTAATGTAACAAATAAAGGATCTCAAAGGATCTCGTTTCTTTGTTAGTTGTTAGAGAATGAAATTGGTCTGTGATCGATTAGACTAATGTTTTTACAAGGCATTCTAGAATCGTAACCATAGAGGCAGCCAATGCAAAGCAAGCTTCCTCTTAGCTTTGTTGCTCTCTAGCAAATATAATGGATTGTCAACAAAGAACCGATTCATTATTGCCACAGATCATCTCTAAGAACACATAAGCAGCATGATGTTTTCCGGCGGAGTCATTATGGAGAAGCTAGCTCTATTCATTGTCCGTCTACCTGCTTTAATACTGATGTCCTATGGTCCTCACATGGTGACGAATAGCTCGCTGTCGGCGTTCACCGTTTATTTCAATACACAAAAATAAAACACTCCTCAAAAATAGTACACCAAGGTTGATGATGATTATGTGGCAGTGTACACTAGATGCCTGCGCAGTAATTTACTCAGTGTCCGAAGTGTGTTGAGGCTGTAAGTCGTCATTTACACTAAGTTAATACTTAGGTTAGATCCTCCCGAGAGCTGCGATACTGGAGCTTTAAACACCAAATTTATTAACCAGAAGTGATTGAAATAGCTTGACAACACTTCAAAGTATGCGCCATCATCATGAACACATTTCTTCCATCTCTCACGTGACAAATCAACACCGTGCTTATAGAACTCGTCATCTCTGGGCCAAAGGAAAGTTGACTATCCTCAACGCAAATGATTCAGTCATTTACATGTTCGCCTCCATACCTAATTCAAGATATTAATCTCCAAACTCTGCCACTTTTGACTGATCAATTTAAGACCAACGTGACGTGAATCAAATGTGGGTGTTCTGGAAAGGCAACCACTTATTATGTGAATATTCGCTAAGCGCAATAACTTTAACAAATAGTATTCGAATTTAGTCACCACACTGATTATTAGGACATGACCATAACTGGAGCCAAATTGTATCTGGAAAGCGCTGAAACTCAGGATCTCCTTTATATTTTTCAATAAATCAGAATGTGCAATGCAGTCTTTAGACTTATTCTGCAATATGTTGTGAATGAGTCCCAGATTAACCTGTGCATTGGGTTCAGTGAGCCTTACATCTTACATCGCGAGCAAGTTGGTAGCAAGCTTGCCTTGGGGATACCAAGAACATCGCAGTATGCATTAACAAGCTACCACAAGTGATTTTACGCGACAGAGGTTCGTTGGATAACCATTACAATACTTGATAAAACCTTTCAGGGATTGACAAACATTGCACATTCTACGAATACAGGTACTTTACCTAACCTTCTGTAAAGGTAAACGTACACATCGGCAAAATGGATAGAACTCCGTGTGTCCTTATCAAAGGAGCATCTAGTTGGCAAGCTCAGAGCTAAGCCGTTTGTTTCGAGTGTTGTCTTGAGACCACGCCCACATTTCAATGTATCTTATAACTATTATTTAGGCCAACATCTCAAGTGGCCTGTTTATGGGCTATTGTAGAGCCTGATACACGTGCTTTGGCCTTGACAGCATCTTTATTCGGGCAGCTCGTTTTTAGCCCATCATCTTGGGCTGCTTCACTCCCCATATTTAGAGTACGCCACGGCGAACGATTTACACTGCCGTCAAGTGGATGAATCACTAAATCGTTAGTGTTTTACACTATATTGTTCTTGGCCGATATCTTTGGAATATTATATCGTTTGTTTCGAGTATTCTCTTAAGACCACGCTCAAATTTCAAGACTAAACGAAATATCCCTCTAGGCTTACATAGGGTACAGACACATATGTGGAAAATCTTGGCGTAGAAGTCAATATCCTCATATAGGAGCATTAGACCTTGGCGCATGAGATTCTGGAAGTATCCCGGATAAACTTCAGCAATCAAAACATAAATCGCAAGGAGGAATGCCTCGTTGTCGTGCTTGATATAAAACAGTACATGACACTGTTGTTTTGATACAGTATATGACACTGGTAGTGCATGTGAACTCCACGCGGTTGGTCTCTACTTGGACTATTCAGTGAAAGACTCATGAAAAACGATGAGTATATGAAAAATTGTTTTGTTTTGATGCGACTAAAGTCCAAATTCAGTGTTTTTCGCTTGGAGTAATGGAAGGTGTTTGGCTACTGGATTGCAGACAACCTGATCTTTCCACGCTCTAAAGTGGCGGAATCACCGAAGCGTTGGCACGAGAGCAAATTATATTACGTCAACCTTGTGCTTGGCTTACAAAGGTAAGTAACACTTTCAGTTAGTAATGCAGCCAGCCATTACCATCACCGGAGAAGCGCCATCCTGTAAGTGTCGCAATTACAAAACACTTTATCTTTATTGACGTTTTGGAAAGCTTGTTTGAATAGAATCAAATTTTGATATTCTGTCATAATTCTTTAATTGAAAGGTTATTTTGAAGCAACAGTTTTCTTTGTGGCATTTCATTCGAGATATAATGGCCAAGAATTTCAGCATAATTGCAGGTCAGGAAATAAAATCAATAAATAATTTTGTTCCAGAGTTTAAAAAGATTAAGCAGCATAAGAAGCGCAGGGTGGGATTTTGATATTTATCAAAGAAGCAAATACCATCAGCTTCGTACTCAAAAGTGGGTCTTTTGATCAATTACATTACATTCATCATAGTGATTGAAAATTGAGAGTTAATAAATTGCCTGGTAGAAATGAAGCTGCGCACTTTATGCGATGATGCTCCATCAATAATAATTAATAGCTCTTTGGTCTGATAATCTGACGGCAATCTTTCGAGCCTTTTTATGAGGTCTGGTATGGCACTTATACAGTGCTAGACACGTGTTTCGCCATTACAAGATCGCAGTAGCACGGTGCGTCTTAATTAAAGCTAATCTCTTGCGCAGGATATATCCCTACTTACAGAAGCTTCTACGCCCAATTATTTGAATCACTGCATGACGAGTGATAAATTCACCCGACATTGCACTGCCAACAGTCGAACTCATCTTAAGTTGGAAGTATATCCCCCCGCAAGGGATTGGCTGAACCGAAAGGCACGGTAGTACTTAGTAGCAGAGCCTGTAATGGTGAAGTACGAGTCTAGCCTTGTATAAGTGCCATACAAGACCTCACTAGAAGGGCAAAAAATGGTATCAAACCATCGGATTGTTATTGTTCTGAGCGAGGTCTACATGGCAATCGAAAGTAAAGGTATAACTCTTTGATCACTTGTGTGCTTCAGAAGTTGAGCCTTAATAGAGCTGTAGAGCAGACCTTGCATTGTCTCCATTGTCTTATTAGTACCAACTTCTTATTATCCCTTTATTTTGTAAGCAATTCAAGCGTAGCAATTTTGGCACCAAAAGTGGGCACTGAGTTTACGTTCTCTAATTTTTTCTTTATGAGTGAAACGCACTTAGGACAATTTTTAGCACCCATCCAGTTTCCACCTCCCTAAATTATTTCAATGTGACGACATGCAGGTGGTTTTGGAAAATGATCAGTACAGCACAAACCTCCTTGCTCGCCCAACCGTTTCTATCAGTATTCTTCTCTACTCATACCAAAAGATTTTATTAAAGAGCTGTCGAAATCATTGCATACGACTGAAAAGCTGCTTATCTGAGCAGTCAAAGGGAAGAGTATGCTTGAATAAATATCCGGTTTTTTCTGATTAGGAAGGAACAAATGAAAAACCAATCTCTTTCGCAAGAGAGAATCTTTTCATAGGAATGCTAGCAACAATTCAAAAGCTGGGACTTTTGACTACAACTCCGCGTCCCGGTTCTCCAGAAACACCCATTTATAACGCTGTAACATTCAAAATACAAGCTTGTTACATAAAACCACGTATTTTTTTCTCTTGTTTTGCTTACAATTCGCTCGACAAAACTCTTTCCTAAGAGTGCTAGTACTCAAACTACATCACAATAATCTGATAAGGATATAAGTTGTTTTGAGCCGATAGATCTAGTGCTATATAGGCGTCTAATTCGCCCTATCGGGACCCATACGATATAGTATGACATAATATGATATATCAATGATACCAGCCCAGAGCATTTCTCAAGATTTCTGATAATGATAGGTGATAATTTCACCGGACATAGAGTGTAAAATGCTCGTCGTCGCTAACTCTAATTGTGGGGTCTGAAGCACCCACAAAGGATTGGCAAAAGACGGAAGGGTACCGCCCAACTGACGAGACCTCAAGGTCGAAACACGTGTATCGGGCTCTATAAGTCAGACCATTTTAACAGACACACATGACATGACAATGGTTCAAAATGATTATCTGACATTTTGGAATTTGAGCTGTGGTCTTAAGAAATCATCCGATAAGAGAAAACTCAAAAATGTGTTTACTTTCTAAAAGCTTCATTGATCTTTGATCTCCTCCGGTCTTTTGATTTGTGTTTCAAACCTCCCGAACAGAGCTCTTTCTTTAGACTAAGCGATAGGCTTATTTTCTGGAAATAAGGTTAAGCGGGAAAGATAGCATTGAGTTTTACATTTTTGGCAACATTTATCGCTTGAAGTTTTTTGTTTATCGGCCATTCGACAAGGCGAAGGTCGTCGCAGGGGGCGAGGCAGGGAGGAGCGAGGCGGGGCGATCATTTTATTGCAACTCATTTGGAAATTTTTCCTCCGCTTCAGAAAAAAACTCCGAATAAAACCATTCACTAAGATATTGCGAAAATTTCTCTACACATTGATATGCCTTTCGGCTTCCAGCGAATGATTTGCGTTATGAAAATGAAAACGAAAATCGAGTGTGAAACAATCTTTGGTCTGGATGCTACAGCGCCATAAAGGATTGTTCTGAAAAACCAGTGGCGCTTAGCCGCAGCCTCAAGTCTCAGCTTTCGTTTGGTTACTGACATTCTATGGAGAAGCTCCTCTCTAGCGAATGAGATCGTTTTTTCATTCTGCTCCCTCCTAATCAGAAAGAGCCAAATATCCTTAGTAGATTTTTTTTTGACTCAAAACAAAGACTAGGAGAGTCCTCCTGATTGCATTCTGGGAAACGGTGACAATCAAAATATAGCACCATGGAAAACTATACACGTATCATGGATCAATCATGCTCAAGCGGTGAATAACAATACAGTTGAAAATATGAGAGATAATCGGTAAATGTACAAGACAAGTGGTGTTTCCTGAAAACACCACCCTTGAAGAACAACGAAAGATGTTCCAAGAAGACGTCATGCCGCGTGTAAGGAGCCAGTTGACTGCTGCTAGTTGTACGTTCATGAGAAAAGCCATATTCAAATAATTATTTCTGATAGAAGACGTCGAACATCAAAGATCGACATCACGGCACTTACTGTCCTCGGAGGTCCACCTTACAAAGTAGTCGCCAAAGATGATGTCGTGATCCAGACTCTTGCACTACTCTGATATGCTGGGTGACATGTTGCACAAGTCCAAAAAACCAACCGACCTCAACGAACTGCCCAAGTTCACTGTTTGAAAGTTGATTGTAGAATAGACAAATATCTATGGTGATCAGAATAACGATTAATGGAAGAATACGCTCACACTTGTTGCAAGAGAAGCAACAAGAATGCGCAAAGGAGTTAAAACAATGTTTATTTCTCTAAGATATTGCTTTCCTATTGTACATTCGGATTCTTGGGAAATGTGGACTTTGCTATCGTTGGAAATTTCCTTATCAAAATTCTCTTAGTAGTGCGCTGATCTTTCGTAACGCCGAAGTGTTTTCATCACCAAAGCATTATTATATAACTACCAATAGAATTCGCTGTGAAGTTCAAACAAAGCACTAGTTGCTCTGAAAATAAAGCGAATCATTTTCCTCGTTGATACTGCGCGCTATGAAAGCTTTTTCGCTAGTCGTGTTGATCACTGAGATCTTTTTCTCCAGCTAATGAATGATTGATACTAGTCTAAAAAATTGCTCTGTTCGATAGAAGCAAGCGCACGAACACATTCCGCATAATTCGTAATGAAAAGTGGAAATTTTCAGAATCGCTAGGCATTCTTACCGTTGAGAACGCTTTTTGGAAGTTCCTCCTCTATTTTTCCATTTCTTCGTGACCATAAAGTTTACTTAGCGTTAAAGCATACTATGTAAGTATTAACAAATCTGCTGTGAGTTTGAGACAACGGTATCCGTACTCCTACAGCATGACTGTGCCCTCTGTCGTTCTGTAGTACGTAGTAGAACGTTTGAAAAGTCTTTTCATATACCATACCTAGTATCGAAATCAGTGTTTGCTAAAACTGCCGAGTGACCACAAAAATATGGACGAAACAAACAAATGATGTTATGTAGATCTAGAAATATGTTGCTTTCAGAAGTATTTAGTTTCTTGCTGAAACAAAGGATTTCGAGGCATCGGTGCTTTTTATATTGACAACTCGTGACGGAAGTCATTCCTGTGTTGTTCTATCACTCAGTCACAGAACTGTCTTCTTGAAAACTAAACTATACTGCTTGAGAAGGGAGAATACGTCCTCCAACGCAAACTGTCTAGTACTCTCCCAGGCAATCCGTGTATCCGAATGAATAAACTTGAAAGTCAAAAGGGTTAATGCATTTGAATCTAAGGGACGAAATGGTGCAGATAGATGTACCGAAACAATTGAAGTGTCACCACGCAGTAAAATTTGACTTTGGATAAGGGAAACTCATGTAGCGCAATGATTAGAGGTGTTCTGCAAAACAAGCGTGGCAGCTGAGGCGCTCTATCTCACAAGGCTGACCAAAGATTCCATACCTACGAGGCTGAAAAATTAGCTCTATACATGTCTGAGTTAGTAACATTAATTCATCACATCGATAGCCCTCCAGACCAGACGTTGATCAACGCGGTACGTTTCATTTTCTACTTTTTATTTGATGAAAAAACTTTCCTCCAGTGTCTGCTTTTCTTTCAGCGTCTATGGAATTTGCTCTCGATATGCTGCGAAGTTCTTACTTTTCCGTTTTCCGCACCATGTCTCGACTTCTTGAAAAACTCCTTTTGGTTGCTCTCAAGTCCAAACAATCATCTGATGACTTAACAAAAAATTTGAATGGTGCATCTTGTTTTCGACATGGCTTTGTCATTGCATTGTAAAAGCAAGAATAAAATTGTACTCCTCATTCAAACAATTTTCGCTAAACAAAAATTTCTTTCTCGAACTTTCATCGAACATTCGATAGCTTAAATCTCGTCGACTCTAACGATGTACATGGTTTTCAAAAAGGACTTCTTGGTGCGACTGCAACAATCAAAAGAAGATTGGGTTCACAATTTCTGGTACCAGCTAAAAGCGCGGTCACTTTGCGGCAATGTTGGGAAGTATCCATGCACATACCGCCAAAGCACGGTGGCTTGTTGTCAGTGTTGCGGTGCGTGAATATTCATTTGGCTGCTAGCAGCGGCACAAAAAAGCCCTTCTCGAAAGCCAGAAACTTCATTAGAGTCGACAAGATTTATGCTATCGAATCATTGCTAAAGTCTGAAAGAAAAGTTTTATTCAGCGAAAAATGTTTAGTGAGAACATAATATTATTTTCGCTGTTACACTGTAACAATAAAGTCATTTCGAAAGAGAAATACACCATGGAAGTTTTTGAGATTTGAGCTAATAGATGATTGCTGAAAGATGATAAAGAAGCAAAGGGCGTGCTTTTCTCAAAGGATCGAAAGAGGTGCAAATGACGAAAATGATCTAAAATTGTAAAATCCAAATTCCTTTTGAGTGTTACAGCACATTAAGAAGTCCACTTGAAAGCCAAACGCATTATTGGAATAGATGTGATTGGGCTACCGAATGTTTACTGAAACTCTACACGGAAATCTCTGTTCAGCGAGAAATGTTTGAACGAGGAACACAATATTATTTTGGCTGTTACAGTGCAATAATAGAGCTATTTATTAAGAGAAAACACGCCATTCAAATACTTTAGATTTAGGCTATCTAATGCTTATTCAAACATAAACACTAAAAAGTGCGTTCCCACTGAGGGTTCGAAACAAGGTGCGGATAACGGAAAAGTACCCAGAACTCAATAGGTCACTTATGAAATGTATAAGAAAACGACAATAATGGATTGACGATTCGACTGATCTATGATCTTACTAATCTGAGGTAGTAAATAGATTATCAATGCAATGTAGGCCATGCTGTAGAAAGAAATCTTAAGCACGTCTTGTTTGGGTCAACAACATCTGGTGGTCACTGCAGTAAACTCGAACAATCCTTTAGTCCTTTCAGAGAGAGCGCTGGCGGCCTCTTTTCGTAGCCGTCAGCCGGCGCGCCAGCCGAAAATGGCGCCGTTTGCAAAGGATTATATAATGAAAAAACTAAGTAGAGTAAAGTAATACCAACTATTGTATCATTCACGCTTGGTTTGATGTAGGATAATGATAGATATAATGTGGATGTAATGTCTAAATTTTATTCACATCATTTTCACACGATGCGCTGATCATAGCACATCGCTCATCTAGTTTATTGTCCCGCAACCGTCATACACAAACGTCTTCGCGTTTAAGCATGGTGGTGATTGAGTTTTTTCTCATAAAAGTAACTTGTCGAGTATAAATGTTGAGTCATATTGATTTCCTCTCTCAACAAAATGTGTGTAAGTTGTTGGCGGATTATAACATACAGTTGAATTACCTAAATGGACAAGGATGACATGGTAAGAGTACAGCAGTAATGGATTGTTTCATAGCAGAAGTGCGAAAATCTTGGCGTTCTTAGATTGAATAAGCACAATTTTAGCTGACGAACCAAGCATGAGTTTATTATTGCCCATTCAGTCGCATTTAATGGCATCACCAAATATTACATATATATATGTATAAGTATGTGTTTACATATACATATAAATATGTATATATTGGAACTCTCACGAATTTGCAAGTCATCTTTGCGCATGGACCATGCTAATCTTCTTTGAATTGTTCCGGTACTCATATATACTTAGGGATAAATCAAATGAATTCATTGTTGACATAGTAAAATTATATATAATATATATATATATATATATATATATATATATATATAATATGGTCCATCATCACTTTCAATCTGAGGATCCTAACACTTTTAATGCTCTATTCGTTTCCTCGCATGCGTCCTCCACACAGTCCTCGAACATCCGCGTGTTGTTTAGCTTACTACTAGAGGAATTCGTCTTCTTCATAAATTTATAAAACATAGAATGTGGTCCGGAAAACCCTTCAGTTTCGGAGAAATTTGAGCTAAGATGTTCGTTGATTGGTTGCCCGACGTGCTACTTGATAGCTTGAACTATTAAACACTCAGTCACTGTTCGTCCATATCATTATGTATGAAGCTTATCTGCAATTGCTTTTCTACATATGAAAATAAGTCATATAGAAATACAGCTAAGCTTCATATGTAATGATTTTACATATAGTATATGGAGCAACAGTGACCGAGTGGTAAAAGTTCAGGCTATCAAGTAGCAACATTGGTTCAACCCCCTTCGCAATACTCTCGCAAACAATCAACGAACATCTTAGCTCAAACTTCTGCGAAATTAAAGATTTGCTGGACCAGATTCTACGCCATTTATCTAGAAGACGAAGTCCTCTAGTAGCAAGCGTTGTAGTTGACTTTCTACATATGAAAACAATTCATATACGAGTAGAAATATGAATGCGAAGGTTGTCTGATTTGTCTACAACAAACTTTCGTGCCTATTATTCATCATATCGAATAACATGGCGCTTTTCTTGATCCTCGTATTCGTAGGTGAAGATTTCCTATTGTACTCGATTATTCAATGGAATAATCTAATCTTCTATGTTTAACAAGTGAGTGGACCAATAATGAGCAAGTTGATAAACTTTCTTGAAATTGAGATTATTTATCTACTTGTCTATCGAAGGTGTCTCCACAAAACATTATCTGTTCAATAAGATCTAAGCTACACAAACCACTTTATCAACACATCAAACTTTTTGGAATACTCATTAGCGCAGTAGTCAGAGACTCTCATCAAAACTTCTTGTTACTCCTTTGATCTCGTGCTGTTGGATAACTAAGAACTCCATCTTACGGAGTAGGCAGATTAGGAACAAATAATATGAAGATCGAATCAATGACTCCAAGTATGTCTGTCTCATGAGAAAATAATCTGTTACTATTTCCGCTTCTCTACCGATAGGAAGCCATTTTGGTAGGAGAAAATGAGAATGACACTTACCATGCCAGACGCCTATAAAGGGGTTACAGCTTCAATAGATAAGCAATATTCTGTAAGTGACTTTACTTCAAACGCCCGTTTTTGACATCACTCTTTCTATGCCACAACGCGTTATCTCTCAACAACCAACCGTAAACGGTCTGGCTTGGGTAGTCGTTATCGACACTGGACCCACATATGCTGGCAGGTATTGGATGTTGATAATCAATCAGAACTCATCTTACTTGACCGTCTCTTGCGGTGGTATGATGTTACAATATAGTCATGGCTGAAGAGTGATGTGCAAAACTTTCGCATCAGGAGGGGCTCGAACCCGCATCTCACGCTTTCCGGGGGCGTGCGTTCTAACCCGCTACACTACTGACGCCCGTTTTGTTACCACTCTTTCTACACTATCCGCTGTAGCGTAGAAAGAGTAGTGGCAAAATGGCAAAACGGGCGCTAGTAAGGCAGCGGGATATAGCATGCGCTCCGGAGGGAACGAAATTCGTATTCTATTCCCACCTGATGCAAAAAGTTTTTGAACACCGCTCTACCTCATTGAGTATATTGTAACATCATATCACCGCAAGAGGCGGACAAGTAATATAAATTTTGATAGACTTAACTCCAGCTAAGATTTGTTCATTCTAAAAAGGTTGGATTAGGTACGACGAAAGCCTAAGACGAGTAAGAGCAACTATGGAACTTCATTCGCATCATCGGGTCCGGAAGGAGGCGAAAACTTCGAGGCGTTAGCCAAATAAAAGTTTTCGAACGTCCCCGTGTGAGCTTGTCGATATGGAAAATAGATTATCCAATGGTTAATTGGAGCATAGCTCAACTGTAAGAGATGACCTCAAAGACCCGCATGATCTTTGGTCTGATTCTTTGAGCAAGGCTAATGAAGCTCTCCATCTTTCAATCATGTTACGATGCTTAATTTAGTCAAATGCGTGGCGCATTTGCAAATAGATTAATCAGCCCGAAAGCTTTTGAGCTTTGCGAAAACCCTTATTGTAGGTTGAAACTTGCTATCATCGAAAATATTCACATACACATGAGTGAATGAATTGCTTGCATCTGTTATGCTAAGGAAAATATACGACAAAACAGCATCTGTTTTTCAGTAGAATTCACTTGACTGCTACCTATCAGATAATGGAGATGGGTCTATTACATTGGTTCAACAACAAGACTTTTCCCATTTAACAAAGGAGAGAGACTGACCTTTGCTGAAGAGCTATGGAAGCTATAACACTACTATAACGAGATACATAGCAGAACTACGTTTCACTACTACTTAGTATGAAGACGAACACAGAAAAAAAATCACATCCTCATGGCGTAATCGTCTAAATATCCAATAGGATATTGTGTAATTTCTTCGACTCCAGTTCCCAACGCTGTAAATTAATGCGTTAGATTCATCGAATCTTTCTCGACAGAAGCCTATTGAGATGTATTTTTTCGAAAATTACTTGCAGCTTTTTTGGCAATGAGGCGTTTGTTCACATAAATTGAAGTGAATTGCAGTCGCTGATTCCTGGTCATTAATCATCGGGTTTTGAGTTTTTCAAGAAACAGTTGGTTAGATAGTTCCCATTATTCATGTCAAGGTTGGATTTAAATTCTTCTTTCGATTTGTTTCCGAAACAGTGTTAGACTTACAGTTCAAGAACCACAGCCCATTAGATTTTTTCACGAAGACCATGAATCAAAAAAAAATTGGCGCGATGATCCTCATGCTTTTCTAATGAACAATTCTCACCATGCGTTCATTATACACAAAAGAAACGAACGCAATCTTATGTCACCGTCATTGAGCAATTTTTGCAAGACCTTTTTCGCATCTAAGGTGTAAATCTTCTCAAATTTTGTATTCTAATCATTTTCACGCGTCTGCCGTTGACGATCTCCTCCAAATATTTCGTGTGTGCTGTTTTACGAATACAGTTTAATGTTAGTCAGGACGATTTTTTCAAGAAATGAGATAGGTGGAATAGGGCTTCCTCGTGCGATTTTGAAAGAATAAGCTATTCCCGAATAAATCTAATAGTAGTTTTTTCCGAACTCAGCGGCATGAGAGAGTCGATGAGCTTTTTGTGACATCAAAACAGTGCTATGCTCTCAATAAACGACATCACTACCAGTGCACTATCCACTCCGCCGGTTTTTATGCATATAGACTGCTTTTGTGGAGAAAAAAAGTATGCTAATAGTTAGGCTAGTGCAAAAGTAAATGCGGTTTTGCACCGTAAATTTTAGACCATCAAGTCTTAACTACATAAAGTCAGAAATGCGCGTTAAGATGATGCATAGCATGACCACATCTATTTGAATAATATATATATATATATATATAATTATCGAATGGCAGATTTCAAGAATGTATAAACCACAGTACTTTTTACCAACCTAAAACTACCCTAAATTTCCGCAGGGAATTCTAGGCATGGATTTGAAAACTTACATCTACTATCAGGAGAAAATGGAAGTTTTCGAGTATTACGAAAACTTAGCTCGAATCAAATGAACGTTCTTCTTATACTGATTGTAAACAAACATCAGCTAGGAAGTGGTTTATTTATATTTTAGAAGATTAACGGCTAGTTCGCTGATGCGCCTAATCCATTTGACGCCCACTATGAAGAGTCATGCGCTAGTTTCGCTAAATTTTTGCCTTCGGTTTCAATAACCCCATTTCTTTCTATAAACTATTCGTAACATGTGTGGACGGTTTCAAAATTAATGGCGTAATATATACATTGATAGCTAGCAAAGCTTAACGAGTGTCCATATTCATCCGGAAAAGAACCAATACAGTATTCAAGAAAAAACCTTCGCTATCGTTCACAGTAGAGATTTTGATTTATCGATATAACAAAGAGTTTTCTCTTGTACAAGCTCGAGTTTCCGATCATCGTATGCTGTCTGGTGCCAGTTGTCTCAGAAATGAAAGCTGCTTCATGAAAATCATAGTTAATTTAGCATTCGAGTGGACATCTTTTCTAAACAACCTCTATTCTTTAGACTTCCTCTATACGTAATCAACTCTATGCAATATTCCTTTTTATCTCTCACATTTTCTGAGTTTTTCACCATGTTTCGATGTTCCTCAAACTCGGCACATCAATGTCAACCACATTTACCTAGACAATGTTTATAACCATTTCCTTTTTCTTCTTCTACTTGTCTATCTCTCTCTCCCTCTCCCTCTCTCTTTTCTCTCTCTATCTCCATAAATGTCACCTTTTCTTTCCGAGCATTTTGGCGAAGAAAACGACATCATTGCTGCCACTATAGATTTCATAGTGTGGAACCGAAGCGAATGACTGGAGCTGAGCCAGTCACATGAATAACTGTGACCTTAAACTCAGATCACTTGGCCATAGGACACACTTAAAATGCATATCAATAGCAAAAGAAAGAGGAAGTAATGCGTGACCAAAGTTTTGTCGCAGTTCAGATATGAATAGAGAGATTTTCACATCACAAATAATTGCCTCTCTCTGAATTTTCCAGATATCGGTTTTCCGGCGTTTTTCCTTTTCTTTGAGTTTTCAGCTGCACTTGAGATTGAAAAAGATTTCAGTGTCAATGACTATTAGCGTAACGAGAGAATGATTTCACTCATTTCGAAATTGTCGCTAATTAACATACTCTACAAATTGGATAATATTCAACGGATTCTAATGTAGCATTGTATAGAAAGTCATATGGCAATGTCCAAAATGGGTTATATCCAATATTGAGGTCGTGTTTTACCCTTACCAAGGTCGTGTGCTAACAACCCCTATTGAGGACTTTGCATTGCTATGTCTCTTTCTATCACGCAAGACATCGAGGTTTCCAACAACCAACCGTCGACGCGTTTGGTCTGGTAAGTACATATCGGGATTTAATCAGCTTTCACCTGTAGTTCTTAGATGTGCAGTTATAGCATCATAACATTACTACAAAAGCGGTAAATAAAGAGCTTTTGTGGATTGAATGCAATCGATAGCTAACGTCGTAACTGGTTTCGGTGCCGAATGTTTTTACTAGACCAAACACGTGACTGCAAATCACAAGATCGCTGCCATACTTGGAAAGAATCCTAATCATAGGATAACAAAATTTTCTTCAGTACACAAGAGCGGATAACTTTCTGTAGTGGAAAAACTATAGACGCTTCTAGCATAGATATCTTCGAATTCATTGAAAAATCACAATCGATCAACATTCGTGTCAATGAAAGCAGAAGGCGAAAATCCATCAACTCCCACGTATCAACTCATCTACAGATCATTGTGTCAAGGCAACGAAACGAAATGATGAAATGCTATAGAACGATCTACGTGTGATATAATCTACGTATGTGAAAAACTGCCAATGATGTTCTTGAAATATTCTCAAAACTGAACTTAGTTTTGAGCCCATTTCTAGACCTCCGTGTATTCTATTTTAACATGAAATGTCTATTTTTCGCTGACCATATTGATGCTTACGGAGGCCAATAATTTGGTTCTTGAGCTTTTGTACAGTGGTTATGAGTAAAAATCTTATATCTCAAGACTATTGAGGTCTCTTGATAATTTCAAAGCTATCGAGTAGCTTATTTTTGATCACAAATGGAATTTGCGTTAGAGAAATAACAGTACAATAAATGATTTCCGATCGTTCACATAAAACAATATTTCAACAAATGATTATTTTCGACCTGTGTCAAGTGTTTTCTTGCAATAGAAAGTGATTTCCTAACCCGCCGCGATGAGACCGTTTTGTTTTTGCCCTTACCTTTCGATAACCATTCGGCAATAAATCTCGGCGACTTCAGTACCGTATTTGGTTTATTGAAAAAGCTTTGTCATTGCGGTGTAACAATAAGAATGAGAATACCTTCCACCTATAAGGTATTTCTGTTTGACTAGGTATGGTGGCTTTTTATAAGCGTTTTAACACCTTTTGAAACACTTGAAAACAATAGTTTCAATGCTGAGTTTGGTTCCTGGAAGAGTCTCCATGGATCGAACAAAATATTACGTTTTGCACTCAGAGATTTGAATTTCAGAGCAATTGAGCTTGCATAGGAAGTAGTGGTGCATCATAGTACCAAAGGCAATGTGAAAATCTTCCCGAAACAGGAAGAATTTTCAAATTGATAACGAAAATTGCGTGTCTCTTTGATCGCGCTCGCGTAGCGATGTCATTGTCACGTCGAAAGGACGCAAATTTCGTCAATTGTCTAGATTAATTCTAAATTTCAAGGAAAAATATCGTAGATTCTTTGTAGTAGAACTGTCGAAGAAACTTTCTTCTTCCATTCCATAGGTGCCAGCTTTTTTAACCTTTTATATCTATTAGCACTTTATTTGATCCGTCATCGTAATGTTTTTCCTTCACTATGCGGATCACAGTGCTTCCAGTATTCAAGTCGTTTTTGTCTTCTTCAAGAACGGCGTAGATTACTGATTGAGCGAGTCTCCTTGCAATTTCGAGAACAGTCTTGTTGCGGCCTCCCACAGGACGTTGTTTTTGACTGCTGGAGAGAGGTGGGATGTGGAGCTTGGCTCCACACACTCTGCGACCTGCATCACAACCACTCCGCCACGGCTCCCCCACCTTTTATGTAGCCGCCACGAATTTATGAAAGCCTCTATGAAGTTGACGCAACGGTTACCTATTGCGGGTGTGAAACATAATATTCTTTCGCCTACATCGCCCTGTAAAGACACTTTTTGAAGCAATTCATTTCGACAAGTCGATACTTGAGCTATATAATTTCTGAAAGTCTAGCGAAAAGGCCTCCACAGACCTAATAGAGCGAACAAACCAATTGAGTTTGGGATATATTTTTATTTTTGCTATTACAACGACCAAAAAGGTCTTTTCAGAATCCGACTGCAGTGTTGAAACTGCCGATACTTAACATTTCAAGTACTCAGTTAAAATTTCAGAGGGGAATCCTTGGTCAGAGAAAATGTCTTTAGAAAGTTCGGATCACTAGAAACAGACACCATTCGAGCGGGTCAAACAGCTCAGGTAGTTTTAGATCCCAAAAATTGAAAACTTTTTTGCTGCACAGCTTATTCTAAACGTTCTGAAAGAAGGTTGAAATTTGATAGAGCGCGAAAGTCTAAAAAAGTAGCTGTTTCCTTTCTAACAGGTCTTATGTGATTTGCCGCAATTCTTCTAAACGCTATTGCCTTACTTTCGTCATAATGCAAATCATGCAATCTTAGAAGTCTCTTGAAGCAGATTGATTGACAATTTTTTTTTGTCAACTTGATTTCCCAATGATATAGAGTGATAAGCAAAACTTTTGCGGCAGGCGAGACTCGAACCCTGCTTTCACTGTGGCCCATGCTCTAACCCTTTACACACTGAACAACTATTGTTACATTACACTCAATAGTTGTCTACGTGCTGAATATATCGTCAGCGACTCGCAAATTGATACATAAAAATTATCAAAGAGTTTTTTTTATTTCTGATCCCTCCAAAAATAAAGTAGTCTTAGGATGCTCGGCACTGCAATTTTAGATTTCCGAGGCATCACGATTGAGTTTTTTGTTTCGGTCTCTAAAGAGGACCAATGAAATAACTTTGTAATGATTTTGATAAATCCACCAAGTTTCTATTATATTTCAACCAACTCGTTCAACTAGCTTGAATAACGTGATGAGACCACGAACAGACAAGAAAGCTTGAATGAAGCAAATGGCAGCGAGCAGGACGAGGGTACAGACCAGTCGTGACCAATATAATATTATGACAGCTGAGATAAGTCGAAAACTCCTCTCTCCCGATGTTTTTTTTGCACCCAGGATGACATGACATTCAATGATTCATGCTTTGGAGGTCTCTTAATCCATTAATTTCCGACATCGAGATTGATATCGCTGCGCTAAACGCGTCCACCTTCAAGAGGATTGATGGCCGATGCCGTGTTCGTACAGTGGTTACCGCGATCTCGTTTCCCATACCATCCATCACCATCCACCCTCTACTCACGACCTATTCAGTCTTACTACTAGTAAAAGACAAAGTATTGATAGTACCAGTTACGATATTTTTTTGGCTACTAACTGTCGATTAGTCCTTCGTAATCAGGTACCGTATACCGAGGCGTTATTGTTCTGTACACAATCCAGACCACAGCCTTTGCCCAGCTTTCACAAGTCATTTATCAATTTGAAAGGATTGATGGTGTCCAGCGAATGAAGCTTTCGTGTTGATTAATCTCTGAGGAAAAGCAATGCATTTGATTTCATTAAGCATCGTGGAGATGACTGAGTGGATGTTTGGATATGTCAAACAATGATATACGTAAGCTCTTCGATCTCCCGAGCTTTTATTTTTTTTCTTTTCTGAACGGATCTGCCACAAGTTACTGAACTGTTTACATAGAATGATTGGTTTGTCTCAGGTAAAAGTAATGAACCATTGAAGCCAATGTACGGTAGGACATTTTAAGCACTGCTGCAAACGAGATACAGATTATGAAGCGCAAACTTTTCTTCCAAGGTCTTTTCTTGTGCAAACTTGACCTGGACTAAGCTAAAATTTTCTCTGTCAAACGTCATTCTGTATATCCCAGCGGCTTATATTTGTCTATTTTATCAGCCACTGAATAGTATATTTATTTTTACGTAGTGGTGTGACAAGTTCAGAGATGTATAGAATAAGTATTGCTTGAACTAGAGATGCATTGCAAAATGTCCGAAGTCCGAGAATCGTCTTTGATATTCCGCCATCTCCAAATGTAAATCTTTTTGAGTGGGACAGCTAGTATTTCAAAACTACATAGAAATTTCTTATAACTTGTCATTGACCTTTCCTTTGGGTACACTTTGTGGAAGATATGGGACCTACTATTATATATCGATTCTGTTTATTCAAACAGTAAAAATGACTCTCCTTCCTAATTATCGCTCACCACTCAAACATCAAACATACACTGAGACCACTTCGTTTCTCAACACCTTCTATCTTCTTAGTCCCGTTAACTTTTTTGATGATATGAAAATGCTCCGAGTGCACTCTCATTCGACAGTCCATGTAGAACTCCTTAGTTTTAGGTCTTATGAAGCTTGCGCAAAATTAAATCACTCATCTCAAGACAGTGCAAAAATAATGAACCGAATTTTGAACGATGGTTTTAGAATGGCACACTCTTCGAAAAAGTAGTTTCAGTAGTAGAACTGGGACATTCGGAATACACGGATTCCTGTCAACATTCTAGAAATTACTTCAATGGCGCAGAATTATGATCCTTCTTAAGCAAAGGACACTCTAAAAATTTTTATCTGCAATTTTATTCCGTGGAAATTTTTTTAGCAGCATTTGTCAAAATTCTAGAAGAAAAGTGAACAGAATTCAACCATACTTCAATTAAGTGTGATTAATGAGACAGAAATACTTATTCCAGTTCAGGGGATTTTTGCAACGGTAGTTGTTCAACATGCGAATCAGCTTACTTGATACCTATGCTTAATACTTGAATGGACCGTCTTCACTAGTTGAAAGGACCCCAGTACATATTCCAAATGGTATATTGCTGGTCGTGCTTACAATATTCCTTGGTTTCACGGCGTAACCTTGAAAGGGCTTCTTCAGGTCTTCAGAATGTCGTTTCCATGAAACGAATTTCTGCGACGGATCCTCGGCTGGGCTTTCTACTAGTTGATTCGGAGATGGTGTTAAGCCGAAATCAAAAGCAGAGGTAGGAAAGGAAATCAACCGACCGCTCACGCATGATGTAGAAGCCGCATTCCGTGATTCAGCTTAGCTGTGCAAAATTGAACATATAGAGTTAAGACCCATTTTATTGGTCGTACTTTAATGAAAATCTGCAGCTCTTGTAAGTCTCCAGTGACTGCGTTTCAAGGTTCTCTTGCTATGGTCACTTGCTCAAGATTCAACATGATTCAGCTGAGGACTCTATACGATGAACATGATTAAATCGTCATTATTACCATTTTTTGTTGCAAATCTCGATTCAAAATGCTTCTAGGAGTCCTATTTTCGCCCCAACCTTCATTCTGAAGCTGTCTGTTGTTGTCGAGAGCTTAATTTTCATTGAGGTCTCGATGGCCGTGAAACAGCCTGTGAAGCAAGGTGATATCCAAATGCTGGTTCAATTTCATTCCTCAACACTCTCTTGCAATCAATCAGCGGAACGCATAGAAATCCTTGGTCGAGGCTACTCGGAGATTGCAAGGAGAATATTCTCGATCACTATCCCACGACATTCCTAATGAAGAAGAAATCCTAACACCACAGCCTATGTAACTCATGAGAAGTTCTAAGTCCTTTGTGGAGAATGAATGTGAGCAAACAAATTGAATTCAAGAAGTGCTCGGATCCAACGAATAGATTGTAGTGAGAGGTCGCGTGAAATTGATTAGAAAAATATACTTCATATCGTGCGTTATTGCTTCAAATTATTTTGAGCAGTAAATAAAAGTTAAAATTGTGGTTTCAAGCAAGGTTCCACGTTTTCCAAGGTTTAAGATCGATATGTGCTCCGTAGATCGATCCCGTTGAAGCTAATTGCTGATAGCGTCGAGTAGGTTGAAATACGGCTGAGAGAAAGCAGAACGAGAGGGTTGATAGTGTAGTGCGATTGCGCGTTGTCCTAGATAAGTAAGTATATTCGCGGTTCGGATCCATTATACAAGAACATCAGGTTTCAGGTTCTGTTTTTACTTCAGTACTGCTGTATTTGTATGAATTTTAGAAAATAATTTACCTAATAAAAATTATTATTGCTTCCGCTTTGCGCGTTTTTATTTTGCCTACAAATAATTGCTTTTCTTCTTTTTACTAATTCGTTCTACTTTTTGTTATGGATCCTTTACGTTGTCACTTTACAAATTTCGTTGAGACATTCAAGAGAGAATAATCAAAGGGAAAGAAGGAAAATTGTTGAAAAATAACCTGAAATCGCAATCGATCGGCATTTATGAATCTCATTGAGATCCGATGGCATATTCACAAGCCAAATGTGAGTTGACTATTAAACAAGTAACTGTGGAAATGACATTTTTATTAGCTCTCGAAGATTGCACGATGGAGAACTTAGTTATGGCAATGTTTTTTGCCAAAGACACAGGATTTCACTGGTAATCCGCTAACCTCAAACGTGACGGAAAGATTGCTGTGACGTGGGAAAGAAAACGCTACGCTTCAGAAGCTCTTTTGTTCCGACCAAGAGAAGAATGTCGCGGCAGCTTCAAAAGCCTTTATTGCTCTTATAAGGAAAAGAAACGGAAGTTTTTCAGGCTTCCTTAATGGTTAGTTTGTGAAGAGGTCTTTCTTACCACGTTAACCATGAGGTTGTCACATCATGATTTTCCTCTCAACTGAAATTCTCCAGTACCTGTAGTGTTTTGATTGTAATTGTTTGTGTAAAAATATTCATGAAAAACATGAAAAAAAAAACTGTGAAGTTTCGAGTTAGCTTATTAGAAGCCAACAGTCACCTCTCACATTTTCCGAACAGAATATATACGTTAATCAAGTTTGTAGCAAAAGAATTACTCAGTTAGAAGCTTAAGACAATAAAGTAAACAACACCACCTTTTACCATCCCAAAACATGTCGTGACAAAAAGTCGAATCATCTTCGAATTTGATGAAATTTTTCTTTGAACATGAGAGTTCACAAAAGAACGTATTTTTTTGTCGGATGCCCATTGTGTTATCGCTGCAGCGGGATGCTTAGTGAGATTGAACGACGTAAACTCGATCCTTATATTACGAAAAGAGTTGCACAGGCTGATAGAGTGCCATTTTGCGTAGGTATCTAATTAACGGTAATATTGTACAGGTGTTCACCATACTAATCAATTAGAATTTTAAAGCATCAGATATCACTGCAATCTGAATTACGAGGATTCTGTGAAGTTGCCTATTGATGCAACACATGTAAAGCGGAAAAAAACTAATTCTTTCAGCATTGCAAGGGTTTCACTAGAATTGAGAAAAGAACCTTTATCATGAATGTGACGTTCACCCTTCTCGGATCTCTCAGGCTTTCTTATATATATATATATATATATATATATATATACATATATATATATATATATATATATATAAATTTGCAGTTGTTCGTGTGTATGGCTATGCGTGTGTGTACATAAGCACACAGTTTTTATATGTCAATATTTGCCTATGCGTGCACATGTGTGTAGAAACGATCATCATCTAAAATCATTTATATTTCAGCAACTGCACCACGTAGAAATAGTCTGCTTATCTGAACTAAATTTCAAAGAATATTATAAAGATTTCACAGCGATTTTCTGCAAATTTAAGCATCGTTTTGTTCGTCAACGCTGTCATCTGAAAAATCCCTTGCTTAGGAAATGCTGGAGCGCCGTTTGAAGCAACTGGGATAAGCTGCACCTTTTCATTTTCAACCAATCAACTACAAACACGAATTTTCTAGTACGATCTAAACGGATGGCGCCGAAGATTAAAACAGAGTATTGACGATGGAGAAAAAACATTGCTTACTTCGCTCAAGAGCCCTCGCAAATGCTCATAGACGCACATGTTGGCTTAGCCTCGTCATAATTTGACGCTATAATGCAGCAGTTGGCTTGCTCCTTTGAAGTTTTTCTAAATTCGCGATATAGTAGCAGTATTGAGTGAATAGTGTGGCCCTTCAGCACTTTTCTTCAAAATACGCATCTTGTCGTTCTTATCGCAATCGTCTTTGTTTTTGATAGGAAAAGTTTTTAGAGATTAATTCCAGAACTTGAGCGCCGTTATTCATTGCCGTTTCTGCGCAATTTCTAAAATCCTGGTTAGAATTATTTGGCATTCATTGCTTCTTTGCTTCAACAAACAAAGATTCCGACGTTTGAGCTATTTCCTCCAAACTAAGTTGTGTCCAAGCATTATACAAGAATTTCTGGCCAAGCGTCTCTATATGGTTTAAGACATAAGCGCCCTCAATGTCTAGTATCTTCTGAAGCTCAATATTGTGTAAGGAATGCATCTTCCAACAGTAAAAGTACTCATAAAACTTGGCTGACCCTTGAAGCTCAACTTATGGCAGTAAGTATTTCACAAGCCACCTTCGACCACTGCCTGAGCATAATTTTGTTTATACAGTGCTCATGATTTGCGGATTCCCTAATGCGCATTTTTTACTGCTTTAGAGAAAATAGTACTTCTCGGTATTCATTGACCTTCCTCATAAAAATAATTGCAAATCAAGCAGTCTGTCCTTGTGTGTCCCTGGTGACAGCTCAAATTCTGGCAAAAACCAAAATTTGCTATCTGCCACATTCACGAATATGTGTGTATGAAGATGTTAGCATGTAAGCATTCTGGATCCAGCCGGAAACCTGTGATCAAGTGAATGGGAAGCGATTAGGATGTGCTTGGATGTTTCTTCTAACAGAGAACTCCTATGTTAGCTAAAGAGAACAGAACAAGTTCTCCGCGTGCACCTACAGCATCTCAGTAGTGTCGGCAGGGTAAGCTACCGATTAAATATGTTCTTGTATCTTAATGTCTTTCGTTGTCCTATTCTTGCGCGTTGTCGAGACGAATGGAGGTCTTAGGGCACTCTTCAAATCAATCTGCAATCATTTTTTTATACCGCCTACTGCGGTGATATGGACGCTACAATAAAGCCAGTGACGTAGAGTGGTGTGCAAAAACGTTTGCGTCAGCCGAGATTCGAGCCCGGATATTACTCTTTCCGAGAGCATGTGCTAAAACCGTTGCACCACCGACCTGATTTTGCACTCCACTCTTCAAGTCACTTGATGATAAATAGAATTTCATGTAATACAAGTGCTTTTTTACACTTGTTCAACTTCCTCTAGCTCTTCTTTTGAATGAAATTGCAGCACATATCTTTTTGAACACTTAGAGATCAATCGTGAGGAAACTACGGACTATTTATGCATGCTCTTTCAAGTTGTACTCTCTCATCAGCCCTGAATAGCTCAAGCATGTGAAAGTTTATATGTACTCAAATGGCCCGTACTGGCTAACTGATCTAGCAGATGGATAAACGGCATAATTTTAAAACAAAAATTCTTCCCCATCCATTTCGCATGGCGATTAGTTCGCGTAGTTTCTCCTTATCACTGGCCGTGCACCCCTTCACCGCCTCTCTAAGTAACTCGAAATAGTGAGCTCATTGATCGGTCCTTGCTCCATCTGTTCTCGTCTTCGGGTTTTTTCCTCTTTTTTCTTTCTATTCAGCTCATTTCATATTAAGTAGGTTGATTTTAGACGAAGCGTCAACTACCAGAAACTCACATCATTTAAAACTGTTATATATCACGTAAGCAACTGATACAACTGGATTATCCACTCGCACATACCAAACTTGACTGCTGTTTAGCTTCAGACTTTATTCGCAAAGCAAAAATAAAGAAAAAATATTACTAAGGCTGCCTGCTTCTAAGTGAAGATATGATAATTTTTGATGAAGTCTTTGCTCCCATCCACATCAAGTAGACAAATCGCGAAGTCTCACGACCCATTCTCTCAAAATTCCCGAGGGAATTCGGGGTGCTTTCAAGGCAATCATCATTTATTCTCTCAATGGAACGCTAAATTGTCACTTATGGAGAATCTAAGCTGGAGTAGTCTGTACTTTTGAAGCTCTCGAGGCGTTTGCAAGTTTTACGGCACCTATAGTGTTGAAATTCAAAAAAGGATAAAGGATAAAGTTTTTGCCGTTGATCATTTTCTTGCGGAAAATCTGATCGTCTCAATTATTGCAGCAGCTCATCAATACATTAGGTCAGTATTCTTTTTCATTAACGACTAGTACCAATTTCAAAAACAAAGACATGGAAGGGTTGGTTTACTTGCGATACGAAAGTCACACGGAGAGTCAGCTGAATTGTATGAAGTCCCTAACTATCACGCTATAACTTCTGTCTGTTGGCTATAAATACGATGAAAATTGTATGATCTAAAATTGTTGCTAGGGAAATTCAAGATTCTCAAGGTCATCAAACGGTCTCAATTGCGGGTATGTGACTGTAGTTTTTTACAAAAAAAGTGTTCCGTTTGGCTTGCGCAATAGCAAGCCTCGCAAAGTATTAGTATTCCTCTCTGCTGCTCCCACTATTCTTTCTCTTTTTAGCACCTTTTTTATTTTTTTTCGTTTTTTCCGTCTTCGCTTCCTACATTTACTTGTTCTCAATCCTTTTCAGCTTTGACTTGTATGCGTAGAGTCAGTCATAGAATGTTTTACTTTGAATGACGTAACACTCTTATCTAGAGCTTCCATCGACACTCCTACACTTTGCTTATGGAACAATCTTCAGTTGTCTACCTCCGTATTCCTTTCTGATTTATTTTCCTCACATCAACCATCTAATTCTATTGCATTTTTTGAACAGCTGTATTGAAAAAATTTATGGAGTTCCGATTTATACACCTGGACAATAATGCATTTTAAAAAAGGCAATAACCAAATGTTCACATAGCCAATTTTTTCTTCTGAAAGAATTGTCTTTTGCTTTGGTGAGAAACACCATAACAAGGCGGCTCTAAGTGGTCAGCACGAACAATCACTAGCATTGTAAGCAAGTCTTCCTCTTTTCAACTACGTTTCTTAGGCAGATGAGATCGTTTCTGGCTTAGATATATAAAATTTATGTATTGGCCATCTATCTGTACTCTAACGATTTTCTGCTGCGAAGAGTGCCTGTTCTCTACTATGAATAACCATTCGAAATTTCCTGTTAGACGACTGGAAGAGTTTTGTTTATTAGAAATTCAATCACCATAAACATGCTACCTGTTAGCGCCTTATACATGTGAAAAGTAATTCTTTTAACAACTTATTGAGTTGTTCCATTCCTTCTTGGTGTAATTTCTATTTTCTTCATAACTTGTACTTAGTCTTGAGGCTTTGAGAATGGACAAAATTCTACTGAAACTGGTCTATCATCATATGCCGTGGACACTTCCACCACTTTCTGTTAGAGTGTCATGGTCTTGTATGAGTCGTTCATTCGGGCTATCGGGTTTATGTACGAGCTTTTCTGCTGTGTATTGAATCGTTATCTTATCTCTTCACATAAATTTTCGATACCTTTGCGAGTAGATTTTCTTTTCGAATCCAATACACGCGTGCTAGGGCGCTTTCACTTCAGCACAACTCTTTAGTCGTCGTAAATCCGATGATGTAGTTGCAGCATTTACATGATTTCATACAGATTTTCGAAAAATTTGCCAGAGGATTCACTGTCGAGATTTTCTGACTTACTGATTGAAAATGTTGACATGTAACAGACGGCTTTCCAGCGAAATTTTCGAAACTAAGAAAATAAGAAAAGATTTTCAATAAGTATACAATAACCACAAAAGGAATATCTAATCACGATAACATTCGCCTTTATTTGAAGCTCAGAATGCGTCGGTTCTTCTGCAGATGGCGTTGTCGACCTCAACACTAACATAAGGAATGATCAGAATGCGTCCGATATAGGCAATTTTTCGTTGTATAACTATTCCCGTAAAAATAGTCTCTATAAGGACCAAAGTGGACTCAGAAATGAACATATCTAGATGTTATGAGCCGTCACACGCGAGCATTTCGCACGATTATATCGCCATCGGTCGCATTCGTCATCGATGTTATCAGCAGCAGCATCTCGCCAAAAATCGACTATTGAGCTCAATACTTTATAGTACTCATTTGCAAGATTCTGGATACTTCAGCATCGGACATCCGACTGCGCGTTCATTATCGCCAAGCAATCTTTCATCCTGATTATGCACCGATTGGGTTTCTGATGCTTATATTATGGGCGAGATAATCGTTCAAACGAGAGGCTTCGCACGGAAACGGGTGTTATTTGTTCTTCACTACATCTTCGATGCTTTTGAAGGCTCTCCAAACGCTCGCCTTGCTTGTTGAACTTTGGAGTTAGATCGTTTATCATATTGACTTCCCAACATAGACACTTTTTACGGGGACATTTGGATATACTAATTTCTGAGCATGAATGCAATATTGAAAACTCATCCTTTTCTCGTGAACACCGTTTGCGTAAGATCTAGTCGCAGTGAATCCCTTCAAAAGCGTTGTCGAAATCGGCCAATATTCGAGGAACCTGGCTGATGCTTAGTGCTATCAAACGGTGTGGCCGACCATCGATTTTCACCTTCATAATGTCTCGTTTCAATGTTTGCAAGCCGTTCTGAGCTGGCAGTAAATAGTTTCGCAAGATGGTATCGCCTTGTCAAACCCTTATCCTTATATGTCGATAATGGTAGAGTTATGAAATAGTAATATTTTAGCTGAGAAATCTATAGAGCCAAGCCACTGTATTTAAAAGAGCTGGTGGAAGGTTGTTTAGGTTTTTAGATCTCATCCTGTTAGAACCATATGTTGTTCAATTTTTACCGACGATAAATCACGTTAGATTTCAGAAAGAAGGACCTGTGATATTACAATAACTTCTTACATTTTAAGGACTGGAAGTGGACATTGTCAAAGAAATTTGGATAGTAAATCCAGTTTCCTCCTTTTTCCCCTTTTAGTTTTTCCCCTACTTCCTACGGCGTTTCCCGAGTTTGGACGCAAGGCTTTCCGTTGCCATCGACTCGTACCATTCCGCCTTGATCTATCAGCTCGGGTGAAGGTGGTGGCCAATCTTCTTCGAGACTCTCAGTTTTCATAGCGCTGCCGTGGAAATGTTTGATAAACTGACTGTATTCTTCGTCGATGTTGTTGGTGCCGATGTCTTCCCCAGAGCTGGCTATTGATTCAGGGTACTTTTCGGTTATAAGGGAACAAATGAATATCGACCTCATTCGCTGTACAAGAAATTTTCATAGGAGGGTCAGAAATCATTCGAAAGCTTGCTTTCTGGCTAGAGCCTTACATGGCCGGTCCTTGAAACGTCCTTTTATGTTGCTGTAAGATCCAGAATAACATAATAATTCACATTACCATGTTTTTTTATTATCTCGCTTATATTTTACTGGACAAAACTACTTCCTTAGGGTGCCAGTACTCTCTCAATAGCACAAATCTCAGACAACTCAAAAATGTGTTTGCTTTTTGAAAAAGCTCTTTTGGTAGCGCTTTAAGAGAAAGAAAATATTTGTGCTCTAAACCTCGCAGGACAGAGCTCTTTGTTCAGACTATTAGTAATGATTCGATGACGTAAGTTTCAGTGAATCCAACGTTCAATGTAACGCTCTTCTGGTTCATCTAGCCTTCCACGTTTGAATCTGTAGTTATAATCTTGGAGAATGTCTGGGCTTTTCTGAAGTGCTTGCCTGAATTCGTTTTTATGTTTCGACTTCGCCTTCGTCACAGCATGATGTTGGTCCGTAAGCAATAAATTAATGTAAAAGCGGTAAATCAACATAATTTTCAACCGGCATCGTCTGACGCGGCTAGTGAGCTGTTCAGATGGATCGATGTTAGCGAGAAACACGTTTCAACAAAAACTCCAGCACCGCTGAAACTACTATGGCATGTTTCAAGAAACGGTTTCTTTCTGGATATCGTGATACAGATGGCGACTTCCGTCTCAACCCCTCCAATGACGTCGCATCTTATCTTGCTGCCTGAATTGAGAGATCCTCTAATATAGGATCTGCATGCATATGTTATACTCTTCATAAGTACGGATCGTCACTTAGTCTGTTGTGATTGAGCAACGTGGTATGATTTCGAATTTGCAGCCCTCCGTAGTCGTGCATACCAACGCTGCCATACCGACAGCTCTTTTGGCGTCAGCAGATTGTAGCCATTTTCTAGTGTGCTTAGCTTTTCATGTTCAACGTACAGCTTGATGGGCTTTGAGCGTAGAGCTGGATACTCACGGTAGCTTGCCATCTCACAACGAGGAAGAAGCTTACCAATCGAAAAGATTTCAACAGCTTCCCGTATACTTTCCAGCCGCTTCAATACAATCTTTTGACCAATTTGGCTCAGAGAAATGAAGGTATGCTAGGTTGCGGCAACAGAAAATGGGAGCTCATTCTTGAACCCACCCATACTTTTAAGAAGAACATGGTCGTAATACAAATTTTACAATCAACATATCTGTTCCAGCACTACACTACGTAGAGAGAAGGGTCTTCGAGTCGTTACCATCTTTCCAAATTTATTTACTACCATCCTATAAGACACTATGCAAACACTGGAATGGGATGACATAGGAATCTAAGTCGACCGACAATTGCACCATCTTTGATTCGCTCATGACGTCGCTCTTATTAGGATTGACCAGGAAGGTCTGGAAATTTTTGGTAGTTTTGTTTCTATGCACTTAACAACAGAAATAACAATAACTATTCTCTAAACTGTAGATCATTGTCCAAGACATTCTGCCATGGTTTTGCATTATTCTGGCTACTTCGAATCGGAAAACTTTTGACATGCTTCTTTAACTTCAATCAATGAATTAAACTGACGGCCATCAGAAAAATGTTGCATTGATCGAAAGAGGCCATAATCGGATGAAGCTCATGCGGATCCTGGCGAGACTTCTTGTTGACAAAGCCAAATTGGAGCAATTACAACGGTCCGCTGCGAAACACAAAGCACTTTAGTCAAATCACGAGTGTTTGATGAAGGTTCAGCATCTAAGGCCTTGCAAGTCACTTTCTTCCCGAACAGATGGCCAACCAAAACGAGACATGTCTTCGAATTCATAACTGCCTGCTGTAAATCGCTCAAACCATCTGCCTACAGTCGATTTTGTCGCCGTAGTAGCAGCTTCACCCTCATTAATTTAATCGACGGCTTTAAGATAGTTGAACCTTTTCTCCAATGATGGCGCGATCGGACGCAAAGCATGCTGTTCAAAAGATATCTTGGAACTGAAATTAATGCACTAGATGATTGTATATAAAATTATCGGAAAGAAATGAAACAATAATGTCAAGAATGAAACTTTCAAGAATTTATCAAAATTTTTTACTCAATCTAAAAAATAAGCAAAAAGTAGTCAAAGCGAATGTGGCCAACTTTGACAATTCTTGTGAAAAGATTATTATGTTTTTGAAGCTACGATGTTTATGAGGACCGGATTGGTTTCATATGCTCTACTGACGTTCAGCGCAACGTTAATTCTTGAACTGCAGCTGCTTCTACCTGACTAGGGATTTCAACATGATGACCGCTTATTTTCAGAGCTGAGCAGAATGGAGCGAGTGGCTTGGGGAACGTTTGAAAGCATTGAAGTTGTAGTGAAAAGAAATTCATACTGCAATACGCACCTTTTTGACAAAACGACTCTTTCTGCCTCAATGTGTGCGCTGGAATCGTGGTAGCAACGTGTACTGCCTGAAAGAGCACTTGGCGTTATTTGGCGCGTAGTTAGCAGGTCGGTGCTAGCTTTTGATGTTTATCGCAGTTCAAATGACACTCTATCACATTTCAATGTGCGTTTCGCAGTACTTCTTGCATTCGATTCGTTTCATCGCAATCATTGTCCCAAAAACTTCAAAAATTTCTCACGTTGCTTCGACTGCTGATTAAGGATAGTGTTTTCTTTACGAAACGATGGGATACTTGCCGCGTCAAATATTCATGCAGTTTTGATGGTAGCCATCCTGACGCTATTTCAGGGAAAAATGAGCGAAAAAGAATAAACCAAATTTCACTGTGTGGTAGCATGTATCGATGCTAATATTATCCTGCATCTCGCAGTGGAAATCCAAATTTTGATTTACGACGGTGATCACAATTTATGACTGCGTTCTATGTGCGAATTCTAGAAATCATATGAGCTGAATGCGTAATGCTCTTTAACGACCCACTAGATGAGAGCCGTTGCCGACTGGCTTCTTCCGAATGTCGACCGCAAGACAGGAAGAGCATTTGGCACCACGTGATCAGATTTTTTCATGAGAACACTGGATGAAGAAAATAATGTTCAGCGAGTCTCTTGGAGCAAGTAGATTCTTTTGGGATGCTCTAGCACACGATTCATTGATTGAAAAGTTTACCATCGTCCAATAGAGCTACTCGACGGTCAACGAGACAAAAGGTGAGGGAGCAGTAATTGTCCTCGACCGACTACTTAGCTAAAAATGGAATCTGGTAATATTATGACAAAAATATGAGTTCAAAGGCGGCAAATTTTTCTTCAGCTTACGCAAGCCGAGGACTGCATGTGATGTTAATCCAAGAACACTCTACGAGACTGTTTGGAGATGTTAGTGAAGGAACACTTGTGTAGCATTTATCATGTAAATGGAGGAGAGACAGCAAAATCTCAAGATTGAACGAATAGGAAAGCTTTTCCAAATGTATAAGTGACGATTGTATGGCAACGGAACTGAAGGGAAATTTTTTTGAAACGCGGTAATTGTAAATCGACAATCTAAGTATCTAGGCTTGAGACATGTTTGACTCGCCTCGACCGCGGTGAAAGATTTGATATCGTATTGAACTCAAGAAAGTGCTTTCAAAGTTTACTGGCGCATAATGGTTAAATAATCGTAAAGTCATAGCAGGAAAGTGCTTTGTTTAACTCATCAATCTTCTCTTCCGTTCTAATGATAGGAGTAACGTCGTAATGTCGATTGTTTGCTCAACGTAAAGGTCATAAGTTCAAATCTAGACCAGGCAAACCCATTCGAATCAGCATCCTTCTTCAACATTCAATGAATAGTGTATGTGGATAATATTTTCTAATATTTTCACGATACCCCAAACTATAGAGATAACAATAAATCCTTTCATTATTATTTCGGCCAACTTGTCATGTGGTCTGGTGAGGGCTCTTGTACAGCCCGATACACGTCTTTCGTCCTTACAGACTCGTCAGCCGGGCAGAACCCGTCGTCTTTCGATCTTTTTATAGTCAGCTCTCTCGGGAGCCTTATACTCCTTATAGAGAGTCATCGAAGACGGACGTTTTACACTCTACGTCAAATGGAACTTTCACTTAACACTAAGTGTTGCGCATTCGATAGCTCTTTGGCTGGTACTTTTATCATGATTATACCTTTATTTCGAGTATTTCTGTTAGACTACGCTCGAATTTCAATAAATCCTTTGATTATTATTTGAGCCAACTTGTCATATGGTCTAGTAAGGGCTCTTGTACAGTCCGATACACGTGTTTCGTCCTCACAAACTCGTCAGCCGAGCAGAAACCCGTCGTCTTTCGATCTTTTTATAGTCAGTTCTCTCGGGAGCCTGCTCTCCCTGCAGAGAAATGTCAAGACGAACGTTTTACACTCTATATCAAGTGGAATTTTCACCTAACACAGAAACCCCATGACATGTTTGCTCAAATAATAATGAAAGGATTTATTGAAATTTGAGCGTGGTCTAAACAAAGCACTCGAAATAAAGGTATAATTATAGAGATAACATTTTCCAAATAGAAAGAAAGAAATGGCAAAACCATTGCCTATCAATCGAGAATTCAGTGTCACTCATCTTTCTCTGATAAGTTATCTGCCCGGTGTTTGACAGTTACCAACATCACCTCGTAGAAAATTAAGCACACTTTTGCGATGCCTTGCAAACGTTCGAATGCGAAAGATAACAATGAATCGCTAAATAAGTTAAGCGAACAGAATTGATGACTAACTTTAAAATAACTTAACCTAGAGTGCTGTATTGTCTTCAGACTTCATGTGCATCTTTCACATATTACCATTTCCTTCGTGAGATATCTATAAAGAACAACGTAATCAAGCCGATATTTAATCATTCAATGCATACGCAAGACGCTACATAGGAGGGCGAACCTGCGGTGTGCATTGAGTCCAGTGCATAATATAAATGTTCTCAAAGTAGTTACTAGAAACTTCAATTTGGCTGTTATGGTCAGTTTCCTTTGCAGAGCAACCTGTGTAGTCAGACTATTACAACTATCAATATTTTTGGCGAACTAATCTTTGTACCACTATTACATCTTAAGTATGTGAAACCCGTAAGAAGCCGAAGCCGTAGATACGGACGCAATTTATCGATGTACAAAATTTGAGACATCATAAAACGTTTTAGGAAGAGCATGACTTAAGTCCTTTGCCTAACCTAGTGAGGAACGACCAATTAAAGCATGGCTAGTAATCTCATTGAAATCAGTAATTCTTTTTGCTTGACTAAATTACAAAGTAGGGAAGAAATTCAGACAGGATTGCAGCTTGTAAAAGAGGTTCAGAGTTAATATTTACCGTTCATAAACACAAGATACCCGTACGGTCGTCAAAGGCCTAAACTATCATTGCTGGCCGTATGGACCACTTCTGTAATTTGAGTTATTAAATGATGCTTCATACTGACTGACACGAAGTATAATGGATTTCAAAAGATCCACTGTTTTTAGAACCCCGAAAAAAAACATTCACAATAATTCCAAAAAAGAATGCTTTAAGCTCAAAAACGAGGTTGTTACGCCAGGGTCATACACCGGTGTTTCGGAAGTTCGTCCTGTCGTAACACCCTGGCGTAACAACCTCGTTTTTGAGCTTAAAGCATTCTTTTTTGGAATTATTGTGAATGTTTTTTTCGGGGTTCTAAAAACAGTCGATCTTTTGATTTAGTTTTGATCTAACAGCAAAAATCCACCGACTGAGAGGTGGTGATGGACCAGTGTCATTGTACACTGTTCCATCACCACATACGCCTCCCTCCTTGCTTCAATGCAGGGCTGAATGTGGGGCGGGGGTCACTGACGAGGAGGACGAACCTCCGAAACACCGGTGTATGATCCTGGCGTAACAACCTCGTTTTTGAGCTTCAAGCATTCTTTTTTGGAATTATAATGGATTTGCCGCAAGAGCTTAACCCCTATGGAACACGTGTGCCAGCCTCAGGTACCCAATTGTTCGGAGGCTTTCCTCGCTGCAGACAAGGTTTCTCTCAGACATTTGATAATCATTCAAAAGCTTAAATCTCTGCAATTCCAAAAAGCTGTTTGGCTTCGGGACAAATCTTTTTATTATGTTGTAACAGCGAGGACAAAACTATTTCTCACATCCAGCTTTCTTCATTTGCCGGCTGGGGCCGCTATGTGTCTCTTCATTGAAGTTTTGATACTTATTAGATAGCCAAAATCTCGACATTTTTGAAGATGGGATTCTTTTTTTTTTGAAGATTGCCATATGATGCCGTAAGAGCAAAAAGAAAGTCACATTTCACGTCTAAAATGCTACCCCACTGCTCGGACGTCATAGAGGGTTTATTGGTAATTATATGTGAAGTTTGTTACTCAGAGGCGTCTTGTCATTACGTAAAGAATGGACTATCACGATCAAGCCTTCCACGAAAATCTTTTGATACAAAGAGTGGCTACTGATCTCGAAATCCGTCATTTTTCAGCGGTTAAAACCACATCCTTCTACAAAAATAAACTTTCAACCACTATTGAGCTTTTGTATCGCCTGTCTTGCGAGAAAGTAGCTTGAAAACACATCTTCTGCAACTAAACATCTCTAGTCGAGGTTTATATGGAGGTGTTTCTAGTATGTTAGCCCGAGTGAGTGTAAGAAGAGCGCGCGTTCATCATTGCTCATGATGCGCTACTTTCCCTATCAGTACTCATATTCTAAAAAACGTTTTTTCGCTCTTTCTAGGCAATTTAATAGCTATTCGATAACTTCAATCTCGAAAAAACTGAAATATGTACTTCATCTTTTCAAAAGTCTTTGTATTAAATTGTGACAAGGGAAAGAATATGATATTCAACAGTTGAACATTTTTCGATGAGCAACGCTTTTCCTCAAAAAATCAGCAGGTCTTCGAGAACATAAATCTCGGCAAATTTAATTTGAAAATTTCAAGGATACGCTTGATTTTTAAGGCAGACTTTTTTCGTCATTAGAGCTGGAAGAACATTGAGCTTTAAGCTAGGCGAACCTCGAACGCCACATGTAATTGCGCTGCCGCGACCGACACGGCGCAGAGTGCGATATTCAGTGATCTTTTAGCTGCAACATCACATTAAAAGGTTCTTCTCAAAAACCAAGCTCATCATTGAGATTGCTGAGATTTGTGGTATTGAATTGTAATTGAAAATTTAGATGGAAATTTCTGCCCAACGAAAGATGCTTGAGTGTGGAAGAAAAATTGGTACTTGTATGCTAAGCAGTGACAAATTTTCAACCCACTCTCATTTGCTGAACAGGCAATTTTATGGGAGTGTCTGCAGTTATTCGAAAAGCTCAAAACTCTGCCTACAACTAGCCGGTTTTTTAAAACACCCTTCATAACCCTGCTAAAAAAGTTCATTTCTCACTTGCATTTCGTCTTCATTTTTACCACGAGTGTAGATTGCTAGAAGCGCGAAAAGCATGTCAGCGTAAACAGAATTCTCCGTTGTGTCAAAATCACACGTTTTCATCCAAAGTTTCTAACGATGGGGTAAAAAATCCTCAATAAATAACAATAGTTGCCGCCGTTTTGGCGCGTAATGCGGTAGATCACCGTCGAGTTACGTGGTAGGTCAGGCGATTATCCTACTAGAAAGTCGTTACTGTGACTTGCTTTCACCTTTTACTTAGCTATGAACCTTTTCGGCGACTTTGCTCACCAGCCAACTCAGGAGTGGAGGAACGGGGTTGGGCGGAACGCCCGATTGCGTTTGAAATACTGTTATTCAATTTGTGATTTTTCACCATCGACAACACCTCTAGATGAAAGCGTAGGTCTGATGCTGCGGAAAATTGTCTACACACTGGTATGCTTTTCGTGTTTCCAGCGATTTATACGCATGGTAAAAGTGAAGGCGAGAGGCGAATGAGAAACGAAATTTATTCTGCATGCTACAGCGACATAAAAGGATGATTTTAAAACAGGTAACGCATAGTTATAGCTAAAGATTTGAGCTTTTCAATGATTGCTAACACTTGTAAGGAAAGATCGTGACCAGAGAATGATAAGTATCGAAAATTTTACTTCACCTATTCAGCATTATGTAGAAACCATTTGAAAAATAAAACACACCGTTCAGATTCTCGATATTCAAGCTGTTGAATAATGACAAAAGCCTCGAAAAGAAATAAAAAATACTTTATTTGCATATGGGTGCGGATGTGAGAGAAGCACCGAGAATAGTTCTCTGGTAACACATATTGATGACCAATAGTCTGCATAATGCCGATGTTTTGAGCCTTTTATTCAGACGCGGCTGTCCGTTGCCGCTCAGAACTTTTTCACTATCCATAAGTACTCAACCTTTTCTCGCTTACCTCAACTCCGAATAATTGGAATTGAACAAATGATTGATATAAACTTATTATACCTTTCCTTCGAATGCTTTATTAAGACCTCGGCACTCGAAGGAAAGGTATAATATGATAAAAATACCAGCCAGCTAGCAATCGAGTGCGAAAACACTCAGTGTTAGGTGAATGTTTCACCTGACAAAGAGTGTAAAGCGTAGGTCGTCGATAACTATATATAAGGAGTGTGACGCTCCCGAGAGAACTGACTATGAAAAGATCGACAGACGACGGGTTCTGCACGGCTGATGAGTCTGTAAGGACGAAACACGTGTCTCGGGCTGTACAAGAGCCCTTACCAGACCACATGACATGTTGGCTCAAATAATAATGAAAGGATCTATTGAAATGATATAAACTTAGTTATAGTGAGAGTTATCGATGGACTAGTATCGATACAGCATGCATTATCGCTTTTGTTGTAATTTTCTCATTCTTTTCGATTTATATTCACTATGGTGGCTCTCGAGTCTTGTATAACACTATTGTAGATCAAAACTAAATTTTTTTGTGTATCCTCCATACAATCCAATAATACAGTTGATTAACTGTCAAATTCAGCATAAATCCGCAATAAACCAACGTTTTTCTCTATGCAAGACGCATATATCTTAACCAAAATTACAAAAGCAAAAGAGAAAATCTTTTCCCTATAAGTAATACGAGAGTTTGAAAAATTTTCGCAGAACGGCGAAAAAAACCTCAATCAAATAGCGAGAATCGCGTATTTTGCTCTACGCATGATTTCTATAGCCGTCCCTTAGGGGTTGATAAGTTAGGTTATGGGTAATCTAGAAAATTTCTTAGTAAGTAGTAGTCCTTAATGAAATGTTCGTAGGAGGTTATACCCTCTCAGTTGTGCACGTGACTTTGAATTCTTATCAATGGTCCCTATGAAAAATTCATTAGGTTGTGAGGTGATTTTGAATGTAATATCCGCTATAATGCTCTTGTGAAAGCACGAGTTGCGATGTTGTCCATTTACAAGATGATGGCTCTGTTCAATATGTAGATCTAATGGTATGTTTCTTTATGATTGTTGTTTTTAATAGCAATCTCTATAGTTGCGAGAAAATTGAATGTCAGTCATAAGGCTTTCCGCCAAGTGAAACGAAAACCGGAACTTGCCGATTAAAGTTGTCTCGATGACATATTTTCGTCATTTCATGGTTTTCCTTTTCTATTTACTTTTGTATATCTTTAAACATAACAGTAGCATTTCTTAGGCTCTATAAAAATACTTTCCCAGCAGGCACTGCTCCGAAACACCTTCTTTTGTAAGTTATCCAGTTTGCATTCAGCATTCAGAATGTAATGAATAGTGATATGAGAGACTGTAGATCAGCGCAAAGTTATACTCTAGTGATTCCTCCAACAGACATTCACAACGAAATGTTTTCATGGCCTAAAAGCACTGCTTTCGAAGAATTTTTCTGCGCTTGAAATCTTATACAGAATACTAATTCATCATCGCTTTTATTGCTGCCTGTTCTGTTAGTCAATTTAACAACAGTTCGAAGCATAAACCAGCATCCTTGATGAGCACCTAACAACTTGAATTCTTGGTTTTCTACACTGGAAATCAATAACATGTTGCTTGTTTGCTTGCTAACGCTATTGATAAGGTGCTGTTGTATTGCTCAAAAGATGTGAGATTACAGAGTAATAAGCAAGGTGAGTGGACGACGAGAGGCTTCGTTGTCCGGTAGAATAAAGTGTATAACGTCTTCGATGATGATCTTCCAAAATCATATAGTTAGATCCCATAAGTCGCACTCCTCTTTCTTATCTCTTCATTGGTGTATGGTGACTGACATCTCAAACATAGCACATCACACAACTGACTCTAATAACAAAACCATCACTCAGTATCTATCTGATTACTATACTGATGTTTGAGCTCTGCAGCAATGTTGTGTGTTGATGTATCCGAGCGATTTGTTTAGATTAGTCTGAGATGATTGCTATTGTGGCCTTTTTAAATGGTGGGACTTTGTTGTTCTCTACAGTATGTGATATTAGCTATAACACTGCCACAAGAGAAAATCTCCATAAAATGTGCTGGTTATGAAAGCTACGTAATGCTTGAAAATATTTTGTACTAAAAAGCGTTGATTTGTGGCGCTCGATTTTTGTTTATCTATCAGATTGATAAAAAGGTAATCGAGCTTTCTCAACAAATGTATTTGTATACACATCATTTCATTGCGTATTTCTTGCTCTATGTTTTGTTTTCAATGGCGGCCAATTGTTGTTTATTTTATGTTTTTTTGAACTATTGAAAGGATCTGGTAGCACATTTTGAACCTTTCATAGACTCTGTTGTAGCGAGATCTCAAAAACAATCGAAAAGAAAGGTTTTACATGATAAGTTCTATAAGCCACAAGCAATCGACTACAAAACGCTGCACGACGCATTATTTACATTACGGCAGCGTGAGTTGTTCGTCGTCGAATCCTTTATATGTGAAGGCAGGGGATCTCACCGGATTAGCTGAAGCGAAAGAGGACCGTGCAGCTGATGAGGTTGAAAGGCCGAAACAAGCGTCGTGCACTATATAAGTGCCATAACAGACATTATGAAAAACAAAATAAGTTTTTCTACTCGTCGTCAATTGGTTTATAGGGGATTATTTAGCCTCAGGGGATCGGCTGAGCCGAGGGAGGGTGCTACTGATGACCGCTATTGGAACGAAACACGTGCCTGTATAGCCTTAAACCTAACAGCTGGAAACATGTCATATCCTTATTGGATTATATCATTTTGAGCGGGTCTATAAAAGAGCGGTCGAAAGGAGAGGTATGACTCGAAATAAGTTATTAGATTTTAATGTTTTGAGCGAGGTCTCAAAGAGAGTAGAAAAGATAGGTGTTGGAAGGATATTGAACAAAAACAAATTCAGGCACTGTTCTAAAATAAATTCACATGCGTTTTGAGGGAGCAGAGAGAACTTGAAGCGTCAATAACACATTGAGCTCAGAAGGGACAGCGCCGTTAGTGTTTCAAAAAGCTCTGTGAAGGGGACGAAAGCGTTAAAGGTGATGAACGTCAAAAAATAAAACCAATTGAGAACATTTATCTGAGTTGATTCGCTCAAGACTACACGAGATATTGCAGAAGAACTCAACATCGATCTTTCTAAAGTCGTCGGCCATTTGAAATGATCATAGAAGTAATTGCGGTTCAAGACCGGACCGAAACCGCTGTTACTTCTTCACCAACCTACTTGTTTTCTCATAAAGTATTCAGGTAATGGAAAAAATTAGTATGTTAAATCAGTTCATAGCAAAGCTAAACTGCGAACTTTGAAGTTGTACATAGAGAGGTAAATAAAAAGCATTGTCGATCGTGATGCAACAATTAAATTTAATGTATCGTATTTTTCTATGCGTCTCATCCAATTTGATTCAGATGGCTGCAATCTCATGCGAATTTTTCTGCGTTATAAAGATTTTTATCAAATGCTCAAAATAGTGATCTGAAAACCGACTATTTCACCTTGGATTTACCAATGAATTAAATATATTCTGTGTTTTTAAGTCAGTATCACGAAGTTGATTTAAATTTAATTACCTAACCTTTCGACATCTTAGTGAAAGCCAATAATTCGAGTCGATAAGTCCTTCGTTCTCGTTGTGGTTCTTATCTTCTTGTTCATTTCCCTTCGAGTCGAATCTTCTTTGGTGGAACACCGCTCGAATAGAGTACCTTACTCGACGATGCCCTTATGTACATGATTGTTGCTGATAGTACTGAATTTCCGTTAAAAATACTTTGTTGCTCAACTAACTATCTATTCACAAGCAGTCGATATCATAGTTGGCTAGCACATAGCGTTACAATAATTTGAGAATCTCCTTGCAACCTTGGCACTACCAATCAATTCTCTATTCTTTGTTGATTGAACCTACTGTACAAAGTTGATAATCATAAATTTATTTAGCCAACATTTCGATGTCTTCGGCTTCTTCAAGAAAGTGAAAAAGAATGCTATCTCACTGATGAGCTCACAATCTCATATGGAACTTGACTGCTAGACAAATTTGAAATCGTCATCATAAAAACCAAGAAATTCCTTTTAAAGTTGCATTGAAGCAAATTTCGTAAGAGTAATGTTATATTGTTCAAGAATTGAGTGACATGCAAAGTCTTGAACCTTAATTGGAAGTCGAACTCACGCTTCGCCATCAAGGGGCCATGCTCCCACTACGCCACCGAGGCTGCTGCTGTGCTACCCTCCTTCCGACACAGGGTGTCGAAGCTGGCATCAATCTACCATTATCGGGTACCATAATGATCGAAAACTTTCTTCATATTTGACAATACTTCTAGAAATTATTCTAAAAACCCTCTTGTTCAATTAGTATTCCATGCACCATTTTTTCGCTTATAGTAGTTTATCTAGCACTTCAATTGCATCGATTTAAATGTAGACCTTTTTACCCATTTTTCGTTATCGTTGATACTATTTATATAATCGGTGCTTATGTGTAGAGAGGTGTTTAGGTGTTCACCGCATTACAAATGCGGTCGTTGACTCAATCTTAGCCGCGGGCTCATCATGCCTTTCATCCCTAAGGACAGTGGGCAGCTGTTGGAATGGCATAACAATAACCTAGTGTGATAGATCGGTAGCTCTGTCTAGTTAGTGTAAAGGTCAAATATGCACTCGATCATTTCTACAATGCAAATGGAGTTGAAAACTCAACAAATCTTCAAGGGATTTGTCGACGCTGAATCCTCTGTCAGTCCCCTTAGTTTTCAATATTGTAGCATCCTTTCATTATTATTTGAGTCAACTTGTCATGTGGTCTGGTAAAGGCTCTTGTACAGCCCGATACACGTGTTGCGTCCTTACAGACTCGTCAGCCGGGCAGAACCCGTCGTCACTCGAACTTTTTATAGTCAGTCCTCTTGAGAGCCTTACACTCCTTATAGAGAGTCATCGAAGACGAGCGTTTTACACTCTATGTCAAGTGAAATTTACACCTAACACAGAGTGTTACGCAGTGTTGCGGATCACAGTACTTATAGTATTTTATTGCATTTTTTGGTGTTGTTCTGAAGGGTGTAGAACGCTGGTTGAGCAAGGGTCCTTGCAGTTTCGAGGACAGCCTGGTAGTGGCGTTCCACAGTACGCTGTTGTTGACTGCCAGAGAGAGTTGGTGGCGGAATTCGGCTCCACACTCGCCGCGACGAGCATCATAACCACTCGGCTACGGTGCCTCGCAGCATCTACATGAATTGTACTAATGCACTGTGGCCTCGCCATTGTTAGCGGAAATTTGATAGCAAAGGAATTCTGAAGTGCCAGTAAGCTTCGCCCGCCTCTCTCTGGGTGACCGTCAGTCTACGTTGCGTCGTCTCTATCCGCTCACATGTTCCCATTTCTTTCTTACCTATTGCTCTTTTCTTCCGTATTCATTCAGTGTTGGTTTTTTGCCGTTATCTAGATTTTATAATGTTTTCCAGGTTATGTCCTGTTTTTTCTGCTATTAGAAGGAAGATTATTTTTGAAAGAAGACAACATTTTCTCTCATTATGGAGAATGATCCAAACATCGTATAGATTTCAAGAGTGAGGGCTTGAGATGAATGTTGAAAGTTACCACAGTAGACAAATGCATTGTATTTATTTGCACTTTAAACTCTTATGATAACGAATGTTCTATGTTTTCAGAGCTTTTCCTTGAAAGATGGCTCCAACATGTTTTAGCTTAAAAGTTCTCCGCTGAATTCATGATGTTGATTATGTCAAAAGCTGTTTTTTCTTGTTCTTTTTGAGAAAAAAGCTCATATAAGCTTTCTTTATTCCTTTCAGATATGAAGACTTAACATATAATATCGGAATAATATTGAAAAGTTTACTGCTAAAATAGATTTAAAGAACTAAAGCTAATGTAAGAGCATTGGTGACTACTAGCGGCAATATGGTCGCTTTGAAATAGAAGGGCGCCTAAAAGTTTGGAATCTCTTCCATGTCACGACGAATTAATCTTTATGGAAAAACGAAGAAGACGTGCGAATTCATTAAAGATTTGTCCGAAATTACCGCTCGAAGTACCTCGACTATCGATCATGCTAATGACATCAGTTTTTCGTTATGGTGCTCATGGTCTATGTACACAACTCTTAAAGTATGTTTGCTCAGAGATGAGTGCAACTAGTAGTTCCGCAGAAAAATCACTCAATTCAAGTAGAACGAACAGGGCCAATGTGTGTGCACTGACCGAGTGGTGGATTCACTCTGATTGCAAATTCATCAGTTCATAAAGAATTAATAAGATCAGATTATTTGAACGACGTGTATGTATGATCTCTTTATAGTAACTATTCAATGATATTAATAATGCTAAAACACGGTGGGACTTGGATCCTGATTTATGTGTGATGACCCCTTAAGCAAAGGCGGAGCGAGGAGCCCGATGGCGCAGTGCGAGTGTGCGCTGCCCAGGTAAGACATAATCGCATATGGAGTGGAGACATATACGTCGGATTCTAACTCTTGCTCATGTCTCACTATTTATGGTGATGTTCAATAAAGTCTACATTGTCACAGGTGATTTTATTTTGAAAGTGAGCTAGTCAAAGATGAAATAGAATGCGGAAAAAATTAAAAGGCAGGTGGCCATGAGTGTGGCGAATGCAAATTATATCTACCACAAATTATTCAGGGGTGACGAGGATGCAATTTCTTGTAACAAGCATAATTATACAGTGGCAAACTTTGCTCAATGGAGTGTAGTTATGTTCCGCAACATTTTGTGCTTATCTGTCCATTTGATCGCTTCACTAGTTTTTCATACATCTGAGTTTCATTCACTGACTTCTCTCTATCAAATACTGTAATTAAAAATAGTATTAGTTATAGAATAATTGGAAAAATAGACTACTCAAAAACGATTCTTATTTTTGTGCTGTATCAATTATCATTAATTTGAAATGATTACAGTACTCATATATTGTGCAAGGTTTGTACAAAACTACAAACTTTACTCAGAGGTTTTCGCATTAACCATTCAATTTTTTTCTCCGTCTGTCTCTTTGTCTATCTTCCCATCTGTCAGTCTATATGTCTGCCTGTCCGTCTGTCTGTCTGTCTGCCGACATCCTTCAAAAATGTCCTACCAGACAAGTCTCGAATTCAAGTTTAGCGGGCAATTTCGAGATAACCCATGCGATTTTTTGTCAAGTATAGATTTTTTGATTCCGTTAAACGATAGAAATGTTCATTGATCTCTACTTTGCATAGGTAACACTGTTCATTTTTCTAATAAGCAAGAGCTGCGTTTGGTGAAATTGTTGTAATATTTACAGTGTCATAAAGCTCTGAAAAGCACTTTAGTTCCATTTTTGTGGTATTTTTTGAGCCTTTTTCTTCGTCATTTCCTACAACCGAATTTTATGCGGCGAAGTGTATATGTAATACGAGACCTTGTGAATTAGCTTCCATTAGCTGAGAGTGAAATGCGCTGAGAAGGAAAACACGCGCAAGCACACGGCCTCAGTCTTATATTCGTTCACGACCATGATTGCTTCAGATTTTACTGAAAGCTTCCGCTGAAAATCCGCATAATAAAAACCAAACAAAGATTGGTTGACATCAGTGTAATCGTAAGTGGCTAAATGCATGTTGCCATATACAGTGGCTTGCTGAATTGAGCAATAAATCAGATCGTTTCTACGCAAGACTGCTATAAACTCGATAACCGCTGTAAGGCTACATGTTTGCTAGGTCATGTGCATGAGATTGAACCAAAGAGCATTCGAGCAATTCCGGTCATCTTAAACTACTGTACTACCTATGTCTTTTGAATGTTCAATAATCAGAGAATGGTCGGCATGAATCATAATGCGTCTATTTGGAGAAATATGATAGAAATGCCAATGTAGAGCAATGCTATTAGATACGCTGCCGTGCCTGTGTTCGATTTTTTATTCAAAACCTTCTCTGTCTAGTGACATTGGAGCAGAGTCACTCACCAAGGTAATGCTGATTTAGGGAAGATTGTTATTATCACAATCTGACCGAAAATGCAAGCAGTTTATTACCTCCTAAAACCTCTGTCGTTGCAAATTATTTCATGCTACACTTTTGTTTTCCTTTGATTAGCGGCCATAATCTTTGAAGACGTTTCCTAATTTCCAGCATTCCTTTGTGCAAGCTTGATGATTTTTAGTCTCACCGTTCATTATAATAAAATTGTGTGACGTTTACATAATGCATTTTTGATAGTATCCTTATAGACGGAGTTGGAGGGAACCAGCGCAGAATCAGAGATGCTCTCCAACAAAACATGCTTGGTAGTTCATCACGTCATTCGCATAAATCTATTTCTCAGTCTATCCGGATTGGACAAATTTGTATAAAACTAATCTGGGAGAATGAAAACATACTTTCACATTCTGGTAGGCCTTTGTTTATAAATGTATAGGCGCAATATGCATTCAGTCACTACCACGATGCTCAACAGAGTCGGAAGATTGATGTTCACTCAAAAAATCAACTAACTTTCATCCTAAATGCTAAGCCGACTCACCTGTCTTTTTCACATGAGTGTCTTCAGCTATGAGTAGTATGTATTCAGGTAAGAGATATGAAATGATGCAAATACCAAATATTACTATGTATTTTCCTTAAGTGACAGGTGGTTTAGGGTTATAAGGTAGTGAATAGTGATACATGCTATAACAAATCTAAGTTTGGCTCTCTTCCCCACTGTCCATCTGTAAGGTCCACATTGGGCCGCCTTCGCTTGTCTCTCCCCATTGTCTTGGTCAGCAATCGTAGCATTCGTAAAGATGGACATCCTTAAACAGTGACCGATGGTCGACCTTTGTGGAGGATCAATGCCAAGAAACAGATTTAATGCAAGGTACTGAAATCCTAACAGCATATGTGATAATGGGAATTAAAAATGTAGGTGGTTTCAAATATTTGATTACTGCTTCCACAGCTTCGAAATTACTTTCATCTCTTGTATGAATGTTACCATATTCTTGCACCTGTGCACTACAGTCTGTATACTCATTGTATCCTATACTTCTATTCGATCAGGGTACTATTCGAGTGGCGAAGAAGCAATAGCCTACTGTTCTTCGTTGTCTCTTACAAAAAAATTCTTGCTTCGCATGAACCTTTTAGTATGGTCACTTTCTACAATATAACTTAGCATAATGCAACGCGTACTTTTCCACTGTTCAAGAGTAGTACGATAAGGAGATTTCGGTTTTCGTTCCTGTTGAATATTTTTCATACCTTTTGTGTTTTGTTTTTTACTATCATTTAGAGCAGCTTCCTTCGGTTATTTCGATATAAAATACTTATGCATATACTTTGAGATGGAATTGTCCCGAGAGCAGAAGCAACTGCTAGTGCTACACGAGTATTGTTTGTGTTAAAGTGCTGGTGAGACTTTCCGCTAGATTAACGAGGCCTGGTGTGACAGAACAGTTGGAAGAACTGCAGTTTTTGGTCATTTCAATGAATCCAGAGCTGAAACTGGAATTTGGCGACAAGCAAGGAGTCTACAAGAAATTGACCAGCAGTTGTTCTGAATGCAACTTAGACGTCTTCGTCGTTAACAACTCGCATGCTGGCCGACGATTTGGAAAGACACCGAGTTTACCACTGCGAAACCATGAACCTGCCAGAAAAGTGCGAGAAATGATTGAAATTCAAGAAATACTTTGATTGATCATTTGTTGTTTTTGTTTGTTGAAAAACGGGATAAACTTACGCAAGAACGGAAAAGTCCGGCGAGTTCTAGCCCACCTAGTAAAGGCTCACCGAGAAACCTTATTGATTGCTAGTAAATTTCAAAGACTTTGCTATTTCAAAAAATAGCGCCCATTGATTTATACGATGACCATTGAGATTACGGATGACAAATGATCAGTCGGGATGGTAAAGGAGAGAGAATAAAATATTCGGCGTTGATTAATAGTTTGCGGATGCGGTGTGAGTTCGACAACTCAAGCATCGCTGAGTCCACTGCAAGTGTGGCCCGTACAATGCCTTGCGGATTCCTACCGCTGCATGAACTTAATTTTTTATTCTTTTCTGGAAGTATAGTAACAATCTGCTAACCCGAAAAGATACTGATTTAATTGTCATAGAGCATCTGGTTCAACCAGCGGCCACGTATTAGGTCTACAAATATGAATCAGCCGTTTTTTCATTCTTGATGTAATAATACTAAAAACGAGGATATACAAATTTTTTTTGTTCAAAATGAATAAAACACTACTTGCGTAGATGCTTTTTATGTGAAAGAAATTCTATATGATGGATTTCATAAGACTTTCTGGATAACGACTTTAGTACTCGAAAACGCCATTTGTGAAAACTTTGCTTTGCCGAATCATTAAGCAAAAGCAATTGAATTACTTGATTTTGTTCATGAAATTCTGGCACCGTTTAATTGTGCATTTTCTTGCAAACGCTGATAAAGACAACTTGCCTGTGCTTGCTTATAGATGAAGCTGTCTTGGGAACAAATTCGCTTCCTACTCATCCACGAATGGCGCGGAAGGGAAAATACTGGTGAAGCGCCGCGCAAGATTAATGGAACCTGAAACGAGCTCCATCTTGGAGCAAGTACAAGCAAGTTTTACCAAAATATTCGCCAGCAAAATCGCAATCGAACTTTTCAGAGTTAATGCAATTTTGTTGCAAAAATCATATCAAAAAGCGTCAACGGCACGAACTATGCAATTTTGCTGTATGATAACGCTCGACTTCATGATGCAAAACCGATCGAAAACGTCATGAAGGCCTGAAGTGGGAGGTTTTAGGAGGTCTTACTCAGCCCGCCTTATCTCCCAACATTGCACTGTCAGATCACCACGTGAAATTATCAAATCAAAAACTACAAATTAGCAAAATAAAAAAGTGGCGTTTTTTGGTTGCAAAAGTCGCCATCTTCAAAGTCCTTCAAAACTATCATATAAAATATTTTCTATATAAAAACCATAAAAATAAATAGCGTTCTCAACGCACTTTCAAACGAAAGTAAAGGAGTTTACATATCTTTGTTTTTACTAACACTACATCGAGAGAAAAAAACGCAGAGACATATTTGTACACCTAGTATTTATGCAATGCATTCGTAACCATTGAATTACACGCGCATACAGAAGCCAAGATAAGTGCAATATCGTAATATACACAACGATAAGTATGCCTGATTAATCTTGCCAGTGATGATACTCTCAAAGAAACGCTACAACTGCTTGCCTCTCCTGTAATGTTGGGACTTTTGAGATCCTATCCATCAGTGTTTTCCGCATTTTTTGGTGAGACAGCCTACACAACTGCACATTTTTGAACAAACGGGCTCCATTTTGCTGACATTGCCATATCCTATCTCATTCCCTGATGTTGCTTGTGAAGCTAATCGACGACTTCCTTCCTAGGATTTTCTGCATTTCCTGTCCATTTTTTTCTTATTCCTTCCCTTTCTCTCAAATCACGTTTGCCTGTTCACTTTGTTGTTTTCCATACTTTTCTGCTCAATCATTACTCACTTGAACCAGTTTAGCATGACATAACACAATGAAGTCGACTCCTACAATGTCTTAGACCGCAATTTTACTTTGATTTCACACTTATCCACTTGAAGACTACATAGTTGGTCGGCTTTATTTCTGATAGAACTCTACTTTATTGGATAAAAAAAACTTAAATCTTTGAGCTCATCATAGCTATGCCGAAAGGTGAACCCTTTACAACACATCAGAATTGTATAGTCTGGGACATTCTCTAACAAACGTGAGATGGTAAGCCATCGAGTTTTATCAAACGAGAACAAATTCTTGTAAAACTTTCAAAAATTTTCTATTTGTTGACAAGATACTTCACTACAACTTCTCATTGACCTTCCACTGGCGACAACCTATTTACTGCAGAGCTTTTGGCGATATCAGTGTAGTGATATATGTAAAGTTGATGTGCGTTGTTACACACCGTCTGTAACTAAAAGTGTAACTCACACCGAGAGAGGAATGCAAGCAGGTGCATAATCCTTTCCGGTGGTCAGTTGTTCTGGTCTCTACCGCGTACCATTTACCTAACTCCTGCGTAGGTGATGTGGACAATTTACGAGAGACCGGTGCGACCGTATGCGGTTAGCCTCAAGTCGATGTTTACTGCACTACCACAAAGAGATCGTAAGTGACAAATTCATGTTATGAATAGATAAGTGCTTTTATCTCAATCTTAATTAAGTGCTAGAAATCGTCTTTACACTTTTTATATTTTTTAAAATATTTTTCTCTACTTATTCTCATATCCTCTAACTTTATGCGCTTAAGTGCCTGGTTTTTTCAATGGAAGGCAGACATACATGCAAAAGGTGCTTATAAAGGCAATTTTGTAATTTAGTCAAAAGGTGCTAGGAGCCGATTTCCAAATTTCATCACTATCTGCAGTTTTCTATAGATACTTTTCCGATGTCGATAATCATATTTGAAAGGGTCGTTTTTGCTGAACAAGGATTTTCCACTAAACTTTTTAAGTACGTGCGAAATTTTAAGCCTTAGTGGTTATGGAAGTGTACCTGCTTTTTAAAAAGCTCCCATTACAGCGCTGTACCAGTGAAAATGAAAGGGCCTTTCACACATATCGCGCGTATTTGTGTTAATCATTTGATAATTTTCTCTCCATTTGCAGAGAAAAAACCCTAAATTTGATAACATAAATCACGCGCCACATGTGAAACGGTTACGCGATCGATCAACCGCGAGATCAACACACATCCACTCACACACTTTGGCCGACAAGAAATGCGCGTCAAATGAGAGGCCCAATCTTCTTTCGACCGCAGTAGCGCTCCAGGAATTTTAGTAAAAAACCAAGATTACTAATGAAGTCAGCGAGATCAAGTTTTCTAAAGACATTGAAAGTCTAGAGAGATGGTGAGAAACGCGCTGAGTGTGAAACAGTTCTATTCCTACTGATTAAGCGCACTGAAAAGGCTTTCTTAGAATTAGAATACAACATGAAAATTGTCGAGATCCAAGCTATCGAGTGAGTTCTTGTAATCTAGAACGAGCAGAAGAAGCGTTGTGTCTAGAGGGTTGGATATTATTACCGAAAACATAAAATACCCTTTTTCACAATTTGAACACCAGTTTTTTTCTACTTCTTTAACCTTAAGCGCAGTGGTTAATGTGATAGCGTTGGCATGATTTCGGGAACATTTTACCAGAGATCGCATAGAAATCGCTAGTAGACAGCTTCTAAAATTATATTTGACTGGATTCTCAAGGAAATTCACTCCTGTATGACCAGTTAAGCAGCTATACTTTTTGTAAAACTAACGCTCAGCGATGCTCGCTGTTTTAGGAAAGTGACAGGCACAGAATTATTGCTGAAACTCATCTCGTTATTTTCAACGATGATTAGGAATATACACGGCTTTTCAGCATATACATCTCATCCTATATTATAACTGAGAATGTGAATAGCACTTAATTTATGAGGGAGGGTACTTTACAAAGACAGCATGGCGATTTCTGTCCGAAATTGGATTCCATTATTGAACACAGCTTTTTCTCTAGATGTCAGATAGCTGTAATGGCGCGTTTATGCCTTAATCGCAAACCTTTGTACATTGACAAATGGTTCCATGTCTTTGTCCAAAATATTTCCAAAAGAAAGCACCTTCACCTAAGAGATTTACTCTTTGGTCGACTTCTTTTTAGCACCTCTAGCTTTTTATTTCATCTGTCATCACACTGATTTTTTTCACTGTGCGAATCCTCCTCCTAGCATTCAATTCATTCTTTTTTTTGTCTTTTTTTTTTTGAACGGCGTAGAACACTGGTTGAGCGAGTTTCCATGCAATCTCGTGGATAGCCTTGCTGTAGCGTTCCATAGGACGTTGTTGTTGAGTGCCAGAGAGAAATGGGGATGAAGCTTGGCTCCACACGCGCGCCGTGACCAACATCACAACCACTCGGTGATGACGCCCCAGGTCAGCTTCTAGATGAGGATATTGAAGCATTTTCTGGCTTCTTTTGATATTGCGCATTATCAAGCAAAATTCCAGCTGTATAATGTGCGAAGATTCGTGAAAGCTCCCTAACAATTGTGAACCAGTGAACGGCATACATAACCTATTCCCATAGCTAACAAACTATCTTAGAATAAAGAGTATAAGTAGAGCACCGACAACAAGAAAGAAATGCTAGAAGTCAACTTTTAGGCTTGACCTTATTGCTCAAGTACAGATGTCCCAATTTTGTACTACATTTATACTCCATATATTTTCAATCACATCATTGAGATGTCTTATAATTTCTACCAGTCTATTGTTTAATTAGTGTTTTTTTTATTCCAAATCGCGTTATTGCCAAAAATTCTTGATATATCAGGGAATGTAACATTTGGATATGATCGAAGCACCATCAAACGCCTTTTGAATCAAATGGATTACCGCAAAGTGATGTTCCGATGGACATCTTGTGCATGCTCAGAGATTCTGCTTTCGGTCTTGTGGAATTGACAGCTCATGCTGTTCTGGAAACTGCCCGACAACGATCAGACATTCAGTGTCGACATCTGCGAGGAATAACTTCGGAAGCTTGCCTTAGCAGTGCGAGAGAAGCGTTCGAAGGACTCGGGGTGGCCATTATCCGAAACATCGTTATTGATCTCGCATTACAAAGTGGACTCGCCCTAGTTTGGAAGAAACTGGGCTGAACCACGGTACCACATTCACCGTATAGTCTTGATATCGCTTCATTGCATCACCTCTTCCACGTTCAGAAGCAGCAAGCAGCTTCTGAGAAGGAATAATTTTTAGACTACAACTGGCTCAAGTGACCTCACCTACTTCCAACCTCATTCTTTCTGGGTGAAAAGCATCCGCTCTTTGCCCAGAAAATAATTTCATATCATTGATTATGACAGTGATTGTATTGCCAATTGTTTTTTTTGAAATAAATAACAATTGATTAACAAAAGTGTCAAAATGCACGAGAAGTTATGGGACAACCCTATGGTTTAGTTAACTTAACAACTGAGATTCTGACTATGTGTTTTTTTCCTTTCAATATCACTGTTTAACTTCATAATTATGTCATAATCGATACGCGGAAATGTCATATTCATTTTATATGCAAAGTTTCAAGACTCCTCTACTCTCTGATAACTGAGTTTCTAGAAATATCTGGCTTTGTGTTTCTAAAACAATTCAAAATTTGCTTCGCTCATTAATTTCACAATTTCTCTTTATGATTAACGAGTCTCTTTTATGATCGAATCATATAGACATTATGTTGTATCGTCGTTTTTAAATTACATCTGGCATTCACTAATGTTTTGATGAGTTATGAAGATCGCTAATATCGACTTTCCAGTTTTTTTTTTCTGAAAAGATCTCGTTAGTGGAGGAGGTGGAGGAGTTTTACTTGGCATTTAGGCTAGATTGATTATGTTGGAAGGATGAAAAAAGTCTGGCTTCAAGGAAAAAAATCATTTTTTTCTCACCATTTGAAAATATTTGTCAGCGATGGAATGCACTGGCGCTTCGTTATTCGTTCTCTGATGCGTATTAGTGCTAAAGATTGTGTTAACAACTGTTGAGTTTGAAGGTTGGGTGCAAATCAAATTTGAATCTCCATAGATTCCACAAATGTTTTTCCTCGGTCACCGATTCTCCGACAGAAATCATCCAGATCTCAAGTCAGCTTTTGTTTTCAAAGACTTAACTAGTAAAGTTTTCGCAGTTGAGTAATGCAAAATAGCTTGAGTGTGATTACCGCAACTATGAAAGTGATTGATTGTAGATTCAAAAATATAGTTTAGAAAGTAAGACGTTCACGTAATGGTAAGTTATGGAACCATTAAGCAAGGTAAACTTTGTCGACGATGTATACAAAAAAATGAGCCGGATACCAGTAGTGCTGAGACCCACACAATAAACGTGTGATGGCTAATCATGCAAAAAAAAAACTGCAAATTATTTAGAGGGCAGTGACGTATATATATATATATATATATATATATATATATATATATATATATATATATATATATATATATATATATATATATATATATATATGCATATGTACACCTGGTATCATATTATCAGTATTGAATAGTATGTGCACTGGCATCAGGAGGAGAGAAGAATGGAGACGTGAGCCATTAAATTACAGTAACGTAATGCTAAAATGTTTTGATCTCTCCATACTTCATATGTAATGGAGGAGAGGTGTTGAACTTTGTAGTGGTTTGAACATACTGAGCCTATTTGGAGATCTGTTTAATTTTGTGGTTTTTCGATTTCAAGGTTTGCTTGCTCAAATTGGAAAGGGTTATTCTCTACTCGTTTACTCGAATCTGATCAAACGCCGGAGAAAACTCTATTTTTTGGAAATAACACAATAGATGTTCCACGTGTTCTCAATTGTTACGGCACTGTAATAATAAATTGCACTGATGCCATTGTCGTTAATTCTTTCGCCCCTCACCTAAGGCTAAGCAAGTCCTGCGATCTCCAGGAGTATATCAGTTGCTATCAGAGTTCTCTGGGAGGGGTAACACTGGCATAATACATTGATGGCCTATTGCAAATATTGTACATAGCAGATATAAAAGCAATCACCCACGCCTACTATGCTATGCATTGATTTGAATGCATAGCACAACTCTGTGAGATCGATTAACGCCTGAATAATCTCACTCTTTCATGCTGCAACATTAAGGAAAAATATACAACGACGTTTCTAACGCTAAGGTTATCAGCGTCTGAAGATTGCTACTTCTTCATCCTCATCGTTTGTCGCTTCCCTTTGGAACGAATGCTCTCTATTTCCTCAAATTTTTGCAACTTCAAACTGTTTCGTCAATTCACGTCGCCGATGAGTTTCGTGTGAGACAATGTCTATTTTATTGACATTTTAGTGCTCCATAAAATGCCTACATCGCAAAAATGCCCACCTTAGCTAGATGGAGATAAAGGGCTTTGCAATGCAAATCAGACATCTCTTGTGAAGCACTTTCGATCATGTTAAGAATAAGCGTTACTAGGATTTTGTCAAAAAATGTAGTGAATTTTGCTTGAAAGCTTTCTTAAGAAGGGAACTTTACAGTTAAAGGTTGAATTTTTGTGATTAGATATATCTCAACTTTAACACTGGCCTAACCACAACAATGTGTATAATTTGCAAGAGTTCTTTGTTTGTTACATTTTTGGCAGTGTTATAATGTTGTAGTTTCAAACCCAAAAATGTTGAGTAAGTGGAAAAGTTTGACTCCAAGCGGAGCTCCCGTTCATATTGAATGATTCGAACATAGTCCCGGAAGTGGTCTACTAAGTAGTGTCAGACACACATGATTTTCAAAAGGTTAAAACTTTGGGCTACTCGTGTGCTATCAAAATTCTTTGAGGGAATATGCGGTTTTATTTTCCAATCGAATATAGTTCTACATTGTTTCTCCTCTGATGAGGTAAGATTGTGAGCGTCATGGAAAATTGCTCATTTGTGACTGTGTAAAAGCCGTGAGGACATTTTTCGTTCGAGTCGACACAGCTGTGACCGCCGATTTTCGAGAAAAGAACGGTTATTTGTCTTTCTTCTAGCAGACAAAAATCATGTTATGGCGCATCAGAGGTTCCCAGGACCCCGTTTTTATCCACCTCGGATAGGGATCAATGTTACACTGTTTTTTTTTATGAGCAGACACGAGGTTATCAGCTATGTAATTTATTCAACGCAGTACTGACTGCAATTCACAATTTCTTCAAATCGTTTGTTGCCTTTTTCGAATTCTGGGGGATCTTAAACAAATATGCAGTTTACACAACAACCACCTTCATAACCTCAGTAGAGGGAATTCGCCACATGCACAGTAAGCCCTTCTTCTTTTGCTCCTCTTAAGTCTTCCAGTTACTCATTAGAGATCAGTCGCAGAGTCTTACATGTGTTATGAAAAAATCCATCCATGATACTACGAAAGATTGTGCGTGATCACAAGACACCTCTACTTACCTTTCGTTTCAAAATTTCGAAGATCACCCAAAATGTATAGAGAGCTTTGCCCTCAAATGTTTCAAATTCCTGTGCAAAGATGTTGACTCCTATTCCATAATCTTCTCTATAGTTTTGCATCCTATGCCTGATGATGGGATGTTTTACTTGACTTTACGTTTTACAGCTAGGTACTCCTTCACACCAATGCAGAGTGGTCTACTCATTTCCTGGTTTCACCAGCATATCATCACCGCATGTGTGTAAGTGGACCGTACCCGAAGTCATTGGTTTATCGTCCGTTAGGGCAAGTTATGCACTTTCTTGTTGTGCGAGACGGTCATACAGGCGATTGCCAATTCGGAGACGCCTAAGAGTGTTTGGTGTTGTTCCAAAATGTTTTCAATTCGATAGAATTGAAGGGCAGGATGAGTGAGACCTTGTATCCGTAAACTTATCATTAAGGAACGTCATTTTTCTTCTGAACCTGTCCAGAGGGGTTATCACGGCCTCGTGGTTATTGTCACTGACTATTTCTCGAGCCATAAACTGAGATTCCTCCTACCGCTCTTTTCCTATGCTCACACTTCAAAACATGTTTTTCGCAAACGCGCGTTTTGTGCGTGAACAGTGAAAAAGAGGATATCATCCAGTAACATTTTATCACCCGGCTTTTGGCATCACTTTCTGTTGCAAGAGTTATTCAATAGGCTAATTTAAGCATTTGAAAATAGAAGTCAATGTTCCTCCGGGTTTTCCTCAAATTAATTACATATACTTTGCTCGTTCAATAAGTCAATATGTGTCCACCCCTCTTGTGTACCTCGCGCCATGCCTCGCCTCACACTGGTGTTTCACCCGAACCAGGCACAATACTGACCCGTCTAAGAATCTTTACAACTGGTCTCCATCAAATAATTGGAAGATGTAAAAAGAATAAATTGCTGAATGATCGAAGGAAGCCTTCAAGAGACATTAAATGGTGAGTACTTAGAGAAACCAGTTTACTGATGTGAACAAAGTTAGTGAATCGAGCTTTTTCCTACTGATGTTATGAAGGTTATCGATAGACTGCTCATCAACTTGACATGTCCAGTTTTTAAAAAGACAAGACTGTGCATAAATCTTCATGTTTACAACCTCTTCTACTCATAAAACCATATGACTTCTCTAAAACCAATCCTAGTTTATCACGTTAACCTGACGATCAACTTCACTTTTGTTAGTAACGCTCTGTTGAGTGAGCATTGGAAGAACGTTTCCGTTGCCCTACATAAATGAGTTTCCATTTTAAAAGAATCAGAGAAAAACTTTGATGGAGTGTTAATTATGTTAAATTAGTGTTAATTATGATTGCGTATGAATTTCGTGCCGTTTTGGTTTTCAGAATGATTTTTGCAACTAAATTGCATGATTTTGGTATCGTTCAATTGTGCATTTTCTTGCGAACATTCTGGCATACAACTTGCGTATGCTTTCTTTAACACAGAGCTGTTTTGGGAACATATTCGCTTGCTACTCAAGCATGAAAAGCACGTAGAGGGCAACGTAAGTGAAGCGGCGCACAAGATTAATAGAGCTTGGGGGCGATGATACGTTTGCAGAAGGGGTGGCAGTCTACAGTCGAGGCATCGATCACTTACCCGAAAAGTAGCAGAAATTTATCGAGTCGATATAGCATACTTTGATCATTAGTTTTGTCTTTTGTGCAGAACGAAGCACTGCAAAAATCGTATTAAATAATAGAAACGGCAGAACTTTTCACACAACTTCTTATCTTGAATGATTTGTGAACGCAGTGGTTAATCGCTTCATGGATTACATCCATAGGTTTTTGTGGTTTGAGCCGCGCCCAAGCCAGCCGACAACTTGCTTTCAGGATCGACGACGTGATACCGGACGTGTTGAAGAGTATAAACCCAATGTGAAATACTATAGATTTCCTCAAGCCATTGTACAGACCATATGAATAGTACTATCTCTGCGATGCTTGAATGAATTGAATGCATGGCGTATTACCTTTAAATTGATCCATTCTGAGTTCCTTATCCCTCATCATTCAAATAAGTCATCTTTGTGGTCCTTATATTCCCATGTTTGTATGATTTCTAATTTTGTACCTATCATTTCTAGTCATTCCTAGGTCTACACGTCCATCCATAATTAGTCCTCACACAATGAAACTCTCTAATCGGAAAAGCAAGCAACATTTTGATACTGATAGGTCAGAGAAAACATCGTTGAGTTTGTCGAGAAATTTGTTACATCGCAGATTTCAAGTGATGGGATACGTCATCATCCTGACAGCATTCGTTTCACTTCCACCGTGTAAGTTATCTTTCCCGAAAAAACACAACACTGTTCGTTTCTGAGAAATGTAGTAAGAAAAGAGCATCCTTTAGGCTTTTATGTACGGAAGCGTTTACTTGTTAGCTGCACTCGGCGTTAGGAGGTTACTCGATGGTGCCTAATTGCGTTCAGTGGGAGCCTTTGATCAACTACCTAGGTTAAATTGCTCCTTTCTAGCTGACATAAAGCTGTTCTGTTTGATGAAACGTGGTGGTGCGGAAGTCTTGCTTTGTTATGCGCAGATCAAACGAAAGATAGCAATTTTGAGTGATTACGATAGCATGACCACGTCTGCAAGTTGTAAAGAAAACGATGTTAAATAACTCTACTAGTTGATTAAGCGAAGCAAACAACAATAATGAAAAAGAGAACTACTAAGTGCAACTTAAATGACCTTCGTCTCATTACTTTCCTGGTTTGTTCCAGGATTAGAAGTCAACAATTGGTGTGGGGCTATCTGCAACCAAACAACAGCCATTTCTCTGAGTACTCTCAATCTGCTTCCTTTTTATTACCATTTTCGCTGATCTATCTATGATATTTCAACGATTACGGTCACGTCAATAGAGGTAGCGATATGACAAATCATTTGCTTGAAACAATGTTTCTCTCGTACCAGACTTTAATGTGTACTTACGACTTCTCCAAATGTATCGATAAAATTAACTCTGAATGATTCATCCAAAAAATTGCTCTTGTACTTGTCTGTGAAGTGGAAATCAATGTTGCACGTTTTCACATTTACACGCACACCATCATCAGGTTTGCGACCTCATCATTCTGTCGCGGTCTAGTCGTGCATCTGTTTCAGTTCACAATAGAATCTTGCCATCTAAGATATCAATTATGTGATTAGACTACGGGTTGTTCCGCTTTAATCGTGACTTACAATTCTAACTTCTCAAAGGATTTCGGTTCTAATGTTGCGCGTTCACCTTTACGTGTTGTAGAAAGGATGTACGCTTTGTTAACAATCTGAGCCAATAAAATTATTTTCGATCAAATAAACTCCATTCTCATATTACTTCGGTCCACTAAATACATCATTTGAAAAATCAGTCAAATTCCACAAGAAAAGTTGAATTGGACATTCTAACTCTTTGTTTCCTTGGCACTCCTTTTTTTCGCCCAATATATAAACACATATCGTTATGTTTCCATGCCAAATTGTCTTATACGATAGTTTTAAGCCAGCATGATCATCTGGAATTAACAGAATTGGTAAATCGAAGACTGATTCATATCATCACCAATTTCATTCATCCGAACAGAAGACCAGAGCAGTTACTCACGAAGCAGTAAAATATTCGACCGCAGTCACTGAGCAAGAAGTTTTACAAAAGTGTTAGTGATCATTCAATAGCTCAAATCTCTGGCTAGAACGGCATGTGGCTGGCTTTTTGGAAAAACCCTTTTGTAACGCTGTGCGTTTTGAAATAAAAATATGTTTCACATCGGCTACGCATATTATCCTTCACTCCGCTGCAAGCACGAAAAGCACATGAACGTCAAGAAAAAATGTTGTGTTGTCAGAGTCATACGGTTAATTTCAGGTTTTTTTCGAAGCATAGAAGCAATTTCTAATTGAATAACAAGCATTGCACTTCCATGTGCGAAAACTGATCGATAATCGCACCAGCCTCCTTTGCCGCCTCAATCCGCGGTCCGTGAATTGGCCAAAGAACACATGATTGCCTATGTCAATCAATATTGTTTTCCATGCTATACTGCACAGAAACGGTCTTTCCAAAAAGCAAGCACAGTCTTGGAATCTTTGAATCTCACGCTATCGAGTGATTACTAATATCTCAAAGAAAGAGCTGTGTCCGGCGAGGTGTTGAACACAATTTTTTCTCCTACAGCGCTTTCAAGAGACCTTTTTTAAAAAACAAACACAGCAGCAAATAAAACAAATTTTTGAGTTGTGCGAGACTTATGCTATCGAAGCAGTACTAGCAGTCTAAGGAAGAGGTTTTGTCCAACAAAATATAAGCGAGAGAATGAAAAAAATGCGTGCTCGGTAAAACGCAGTTTTGTTTTGGGTTTTACAGCGTTATAAAAGAGTGTTTTGCTAACCGTTCACATATTAGCCGAGATTTTGGCTTCCAAATAAGAACCAGCACTTTTTGGAAAGTTCTTGTCCACGGAGAGGGTCGTTTCTTCATTTGTTCCCGGACAACGGAAAAGAGCCACTTCTGTTGCAAATAGAATGTCCTTTATTTTGTTCGGGTACTTTTCGATATAAGGGAATAGATGAATCATCGACCTCAATTTCTGCGCAGAAATTTTTCCTAGGAGTGTCAGCAATCACTCAAAATCTCAACCGCTCGCTAAAGCTATGCGCTGCCGGTTTTCTAAAAGTCTCTACTATAATGCTGCAAAATCCAAAATAAAATTGTTTTCCGCACAACCACACTTTTTTCTCTTATATCGCTTATATTTCGCTATACAAAACTCCTTCCTTAGCGTGCCATCAGTTTTTCGATAGCACAACTCCGAAGAATTGAAAAATGTGTGTGTTTTTCTGAAAAAGCTCTTTCGTTAACTCCGTAGGAGATAAAAATCATAAGTGTTTTTGCCAAACAGAGCTCTTTCTTTGGACTGTTAATAACCCTTCGATAGCTCGAGTTTCATTTATTCTAACGCTGTACTTATTTCCTGGGGAAACCGTTTAACTCCAGTGTAGCAGGGAAAATAACGACAGTTTCACATATTCGAGGGCTTGTTTACCGACCAACTTACGAGAGCGGGGGAGGACGATCGATTGATGTCTGACGAGTTAGACATGTAGGGTGAACTTGTTATTCAATTGGGATTTTTTTGTTTGCTTTGGAAGAAACTTCACATCAAACAATTAACTCAGATGCTACAAGATTTTCCCAAACACTTGTCATGCTTCCAACAGATTATACGCGTCATAAAAATGAAGGCTCGCGGTCAATAAGTATAATTCTATTTTGGATTTTAACCGTTATAAAAGGGTAATTCAAATGAGGGGCCATGTAGGTTGTAGTCACATATTCAAGCTTTCGGATGATTACTAACACTCTTATGAGAATTTCTTTCACAGCAAATGAAGGTGAATATTCGTTTATTTCCTTATAACCAAAAAGTACCTCATTTGTTCTTTCATCGTTTTTCTTACTATTACTAATAATTTCTGTGTTATTCATCTTGAACCTGCCCATGTTATATTCATAAATTATTTGCAAGTTTTACGGATCGTTTCATGTCCAATCGTCGAAATTTGTTCATAACTAAGAGGATAATAATGGCACAGAGTAAATGAAAGACTTCAAAACAAACTTATTTTCACATCAAAGTTAAGTTAAAAAAGCAAAAGCTTCTCCTTACAACACTAATGTCTCTAGTAAGTCCCAAACCGTGAGACTTAGTAGCGTTTTCAGCAAGCTTTCCATATCTAATGGTATAAATCATAAGAGCCTTTATGGAGACGGAGTAATTGTTCTCGGGATGAGAACTTATATGAGACCAACCGGTTTCAAACCATAATCGTCCTATTGCTGCAGTCCTTCTGCTCACTAACACCATTATCTCCAACACCTTCCAAAATCCCTATATTCAACTACTATCTCCTCTTTTTCGTCTTACTGTATCATGTCATCTCTTTATTCCCACGCTTATCAATGTATAGATAGATGAGCCTAGCTCTTTCTCCTTTCCGAAAGTTTCTAATGAGACACGATTCAGGTGCTGCTATCAACTTCTTTTCTTTTATTTCTTCACTTTTACCACTTTTTAACAGTGGTATGACTTCATAAACATCAACTAAGAGTAATGAGTAGTACAAAAAAACTAGACGTCAGCCGGGATTTGAATCCGCGTTCTTCCCGTACCGGGTGACGCGTGCTCCCACTACACCACCAAGGCAACCGATTTGCTATCACTCTTGCTTATATTCAATCTAAACTGTCAGTAGCCAGCCCTTGACGGTGCTAACTTCAACTATTTTTATTTTTATTTCCGCTTTTTGCAAAATCTTAGTCTTCCTTCGTTTTCATCGCTTTTTTTACAACTTTGTCAGCCAATTACAAACATTGTCTCCTCAAATGCTGCTAAAGCAAATTAGTTAGATTCGTCGATTCTGTTGTACATAGTCATTTCATCAATCTCTATCAAAATATAAACTGATATCACAATGAACATTTGTTCTAAGTGTTTCGTGGTAATTCTTCCCATTTTCATGGAAATTTTCATGACTCATGCTGTAGAAAAGTAATGTACCATTTTCATATGGAATGAAATACCAACGGTATTATTTTTTTATGTAAGTTTTATTTTTCTTTGAACAATGGATCGCACATTGACGTCATTGAGAAGGAGGCGGAGTTCGGCTGATTTCTCCGTCATCACCACACCCTCACTAAAGACGATCTCAGACGGATTGTGTTGCGTTTGGAATTACGGTGCCGTTTTGCTTTTACATTAAATCTCGACTTCAGCAGTTTGTCTATAGATATTCGGCTTATTTTCTCCAAAACTCGCGTTTATTTCATTGCTTTCTCCATAATTTTTATCCTCATCTTGTTCTTATCGTGCGTTATTTAAACGTAGTAGAATCGCTTGGCTTCGGAGTAGTCCCTGTTTCAGAAGCTTTGCCACCAAATAAACTATTTTCGTTGATGTCGTCATTCTTCGTCATTTCTTTAGCTTGTCGTTTAGAATGCTTTAGCAGCTTCATTTGGCATCCTGATAGTATCTTATTCTCTTACCATACGTCTCACTTGAAATTCATAACGAAAAGCTCCAATCTTTTAGCCTAATTCTTATAGAAGGAAAAATAGGCTCTGAGTTGGATTTCTTGTCTATTCGCCTTCATCTGAGCAATCTCTCTATGCATAATAATGTGTGTAGCTCATCAAAAATTTGCTAGTTAAACCACAGCAAACGTTTTTTCTGCGTGTTTTGTGGTACTCAGCTGGCCAATAAAATCCGTCGAAGTCGCTCATTTACTCTTAGGCTGATCAATCATACTTTGACTTGCCCCACTCTTCCTCTTTCACCTCTCTCGTTTACATCAGTAAAAGATTTTTGATTTCACCTTCTCAAGATTTTTGAGAGTTATGCTTATTACGAGCTTATCCATCAAAGAAACTCCTAAAAACTCATACGAATCTGTTTGAAAATACAGTATTATTCGACACTGGGCTGCAGCGCACTACATGTGCTCATAAACCAATGTTAACATGTACCCCAGAAAGGAATTCAGCATTTTCTTCCGGAAGTTCAGCTAGAAGCAGTGCCTCCGGAATTCGTCATCGTCTTGGTGCTAAATATGTACTGGCAAAATGACAAACTATCCTCAATCTCGTAATGCAGTCAGGCGGCGATTAGCAAATGCCTGTGGTGACGACCTTGGAATGTTTTCACATAGTTGCCTCGGATTTTCTAAAAAAAAATAATATTCAATCGGTCCATTACCAGGAATAGACTTCGTATTGCTGCTCACATTATCTGTAAAGACAAGTCGTTCAGAAATCTAAATGCTTTTGGGAAGGATGAAATCGGATCCACCTTATTTTCTTCTTAATTAAATAGATTCAAGGACTGCTTTGCTATTTACGCTGATATAAAAGGGTTTATAATTGCCTTCAAAGAAGAACCATCTGTAGGAATTAATAAAACATAATGCAATTTCTGTTCATTCAAATCCTTTCGCTCAAATACAGGTATTGATTTGGCTTAATTAGGATTATTTCTTTTAGATTTAGGCCTTAACAAACAGTTACTAGACATTTTGGTCTACTTCGGTTAGTAGACTTTTTTGATTACTGAGACGTCACCGATGATTGCTCATCAAAAGGAACTCGCTGTATTCTAGTTGTTAAAGCTTTTTCTTTGAAGGCTATGTAATAGCTTTGATGTAATTTGGAACATCGTCGCATCGTCACACATGGAAGGGCAATTTGAAGGAAATCTGTGGCTTGTAACAAGCCTCTAAACTGTTTTTTTTCTCGTCAGGAGTTCACACAATCAGCGGCTGGCAGTTCTCTTTCATTTCTACTTGCAGCTGAACTACCAAAGGCAGATATCGATCTACATCACCGCTTACAGCTTCTGGCTTAGGAAACGAATTTATTACAGCACATGTCATTTACACAACTCTATGATTGATCACTATGAGTTTCCAAAGGAATTCATCATTACTGACGATGGAAGTTGCAGGATTTTGATCTTAGAGATTTCTTCAATAGTTTCGATTTGGTTCAACCGCTACTTAATGATTTTTCAGCAAGATCGAAGAAATTAGGGTGTGATTAGGAAGTGCTCATGTTGCGTTATCACGAACGACTCCGTCTGCACACAAAAAATTTGATAGGTATCCAACTGCTATGTTCCTATCAGTAATGCCTGCCTATTTGTTATACGATGGTGACTAATCATTTTCACAAGTTTTGGACGATGAATAACTGCAAATCGCTCAAACAAGAGACAAACAACAGCGTCTAGAAAAAGGAATAGATCGCAGCGGACGGCCAGAGATCAATATCTTTTCTTTTAAGAAAAGGGGTCTGCTGAGTGAGGTTCTTCATTAGCGCAATGCATTACTCCATTGGACTCGACCCTATGTAGCAACGAACGCCCACATCGCAAGAACGACCGGTTTTCGTCGATTCAGTCGGATCATGGCGGTTCTTGAGAACGCCAATATGCGCCGAATCGTTAACTGGATAAAACTTTCAGAGGCAGTAGTTTTCTTCTTAAGCAGAGCCAATTGTCAATATTAGTGTTTATTACATACAGTAACATTGCAGGGCAATATAAGTAGAATGGTTGACGTTTCGATGAGTCTCACCTTCTTCAGAGCGTGGAAGAAGATGGCTCTGCAATTTACTCAGTGAAATACTTTCATAACCTCGGTATAAGGACTCAATAGACAAATTTTTGAGTCATAGTAAAAAGCTTTATTTTACTGTGTTTCTGCTGTGGTGAACAGAAATTTGCTATTAACAACCTTTGAGCTGCTTAATAGAAAAAACAGTGAGTCATTTCATCCATGACGAGATTTAGAGAAAGTTAGTCCTGATACTTTCATTATGGCAACCTTGTGCGATCTAACCCACTTAGAGTTGTATAATACTCGATGCTATCAATTCAACGGTACCATTCACGGTCAAATTACACGGACGGTGATGTGATGAAAGTGCTGACGCCAATGTCACTGATTTCGATCACTGCTGTTCCGGATTCCACCTTCACTGAGTCGGCAACTCTTCGAAGAGTACTACTCGAGTATTCTGGACTATGACGCTACTCCGGCACTGCTGGTGATTATGCTGCCGGTGGGGTTGCGGTTGATGATGCTAGCGTTGTTGATTTTGTCCCTCACATGCCATGGTGCCGCCCCATGTGCTTTTCGCTCGTGACTCATGTATGCCCATTCCGTCGCTGTGCTGTTATCACTAAAGGTCTCACGTACAACTACAACACTGCCGTAGCTCCGACATCGACTATGCGGCTTCAGAAAACACCTCCAAACGGTAGGCAGCGTTCTTATTATGATACCTATCGACCATATTCCGAGAACATTTATGTGCACATTCTGCGAACATTTGGAATTTTTCTATGGTATTTTATTCGCTATTTTTTGATCAGTATACGTCGACATCCATGGAACACTTTGATTTAACTGTATGTGACAATAATGACGAGAAGGATCTGAGAGTTTCGCGCTTGAAATGGTTCTTGACATAGTCACGTTGACAGATTTCGAAGCAAGTCTCCACAAGTTACACCATATGCGGACTTGCTGAAACTCAGTACAGCACACCACAGATCGTGTGGACCGATTTATTTAGAGTTCTGGAATGATTTACTTGACAGTTCATGAGAATCTGGAAGACGAAATGAATGAATTTGAAAGCACTATGGAGAACTTTCTTTCTGGGAACAAAAGCTTAAATTTTAGCAACAATGTTTTCGGTGCACTCAAAAACGTGATCTAACTTTTCAATAGACAACAGTACTATCATCACTGAGAGTTTTTGTTTCGTTAAAAATTTCAGCGATTTGGAACTCGATAAGCAAGACTCACTTCAGTGCGCTTCACTATCATTGAATCCGATCTCGCAGTTATCTGCCAGAGTAATAATAGCTATATATCCAACGATGCTGAGTGAACCTCAAGCTGGAGTTGAGCCCCCGTTTCATCATACCGTAGGCTCGTTTTACCAATATACTACCGAAGGCTTTGTCTAAGTATCATTTTTTCGAACTATGTCATTCTAATGATATCTGTTGAAAAACCATTTTAGCTTCATTACGACCGTACAGAACACGTATGTACGCATGTACGCTATGTGTCGTCCATAATAAATCGTACAGTCTTCACTTGGACGATCATATTTTCAGTCTGGTTGAGACGAGTAACCCCATGGTCGAGACTATCAAATGATCTATAGTATAAATCTTTTCAATTGAGGAAAATGGGCTAGAAAGTAGCTCTATTTTGCAAAAATCTTCAAATCACGTCATTATTGCTATGAAACAATAGGCGTTCAAGGAATCTCATGAATTGACAAACAGCACTGACGTGATGTGTTACTGTTCTCTGCCTTTTTGATCAAAACAATCTATAATGAGCTTTTGTTCCACTTCGAAATTTTTTTCGATTGTATGATGCGATCTGCTGTAACACAAGAAAGCCTCTGAGAAATGAGGCGTCTCGAGAAATATCCGATCAGCGGACGAGTTTCAACACGTTCTTATTCTAATTCTTTTGAACCATGAAAATGACCGTTTCCGGTTTTATCTTGTAATTTCCCCTTTGAGTAGTCAAGATTGTCCAACTACTTGATAGAAAAAAAGAGCGATAAATCACTTTCCGTGATAGTTGTCTGTCGGTGGTAATTGATGGCGCCAATCAGATAAGATGTCTGTAGCTCACCGCAATGAATATATTAATCATCGTCGTTTAGTGGTAATCTCAAAACTGCACGAAAAATTTGATAATTATTTATGTAATTACATATACTCTATTCATTCTATATACTCTAAAATTCATTTACACAATTGTTTATACTGAAAATACTACTATTTTACCATTTATTACGTTATATTGAATATTTCAGTTCAGTCTCCTGTAAGATAAATCGTATAAACATCGTTATTATACCATCAGTCGTTTGCAAAGCGGCGAAACCACTGATTGGCTTCAATGTTGTCCTATTTCTTGCAAACGTACTAAAATGTTTTTGTTTTGCTGGTTTCATTTCAATCTCTCTTGATTGTGTATTCAGTCGTTTTTCCTTGTTGTTGTTGTTGTTGTTGTTGTTGTTTTTCTTTTGTTGTATCTAGTACTTTTATGCGTTCCAGGCCCGATGGAATGGAAGTGGTTTATGGTAATCAATCAATACTCACATTTTACATGTCCTATTTCTCTCTCATGTTAATGAAGCTCCGAATCGCCGCGTATTCACTACGTTTCTACACACTGCAAAAAGCCAGAACACCTCGATTTCTATCGATTATTCGGAAAGTGAAAAGATTTTTTTGGTCTGAAATCTACCGAGTGAATTTCATTATCTACGCTGAACGGATTTTTGTTATATGAAATAAATTGCGTCGCAGTTAAATTCCCACTAATCAAGGATTTCATCAGGCGCTTCAGATATTTCATGCAGGAATATTGTTGCTACCAATGAAGCAACGTGATATGAAATCAGAGCTTAATTATAAAAGAAATCTGTCTACTAATAAAATGAGCTATTTTTATAACTTTGAACCTTATCAAAAATTTTACCTACGTTTTGTCCCTACCGGGAGCGGTCCCGGTAAGGGTAAAATTCAGTATTCTTGAACATATAGTAATAACATCATAACCTGCTTCAAAAAGCGGTTAAATGAAGAATTTTTGTGATTTAACTTTTGTTTTGTATTATTCTCTGGCAGTGTGGCGATGCACGGAAGTCTAGCAAAAGAAAAACTATCATTGTCGCTTCAATGTTAAATGCTGACATATGGGAAGACTGAAAACTAAAGTTTTGCTCTTTTCTATTGAGAAACATAGAAAGGAAAGGAGAATAAATGTAGAATGATGGTGTTTTGATGACGTTGCTGGTTGTTTGCACAAGGATTCGGCTTAGCAATTTGTTTGTTGACGATCAGTTCCTCTTGTTTTTCAAAGTTTTTCCTCGTTTTTCCGCCTTCTTCATTCATCTTCTACTTTTGGTCTTTTGCTTGTCTTCATCTTCATTCATATGAAAAGGCGATTGATTCCGTCGACGTGTTTTTACGACGATATAATCGGTCGATATTCGGCGGCTATCCAAAACATCGTCTATTCAGTACTGAGTCGTCTTCTATTGAGAATCGGATGATTTTCTACAATCCAATTTTTTTTCTTGAGAAAATCTCACTAAGGTCAAATCATAGACATGAAAAGTGGAACGTGAGAATGTCACTGGATCATACTGCTGGTTGTAGTTTTCTTTTTCTAACGTGCGTCAAGTCGAAATGAATGAACTCCATCAATAGTTGACCTTAGGAACACTGCTGCATTTTCCAAATCAAGGATTCGAAGTTTAGAACCAAACTTTAGGATGAGCACAAATTCAAGCTCCTTTCAGAAGAGAATCATTACAACTTGGCAGAAGCTCTTGGTATTTCTTCTCTCTCTCTCTCTCTATTCTGTTTAGCAGGACTGCGTAGCACCCTGGTATTGTTGCATACTAGGCTTTTTTGTCTCCATCTTGGAACGATCCAGGATAAAGTGTCCGGTAGTGGTCATTTCTAAGAAATGTGCCATGTATCCGTAATATTTTAGAGGCGAGATGATTCATGTTTGGCCTACTGTGACCTACGGAGGCTCATCGATCTACGAAGTCAGTGTTTCTACCTTCTCAGAGAAGTCTAGTCCCAGTCAACTGACTTCGGAGAATAGAAAGTTCAAACACCGTCTGTGGATTTTTAGGGCATCTCCAATCTCTGCTACACGTATTTTTACTTCAATGTAAATGAAGCTTCTCACGAAGAATAGGATCTCAATTTGACTTCTCTTGTTGGAGCAAAAATCGATCATGAGAACATTCGAAGAAAATTCTATTTGTTTGTCTTCTTTATGATGAAATGGCCCGTTTCTTTGGGCGCTCCATTCAATGTGAGTTCCTTTGTGAGGGCTAAAATGCATTGCTATGGAACAATGTCGGGAAACATTGCGTTTATACGGGATAGAAAAGTGAATTCTTTTCCCATGTTTTTTTCCTTTTGTGTTAGTCAGCACTCCACAATCACGACGCCCATGGGAGGTGCTTGGCTTGGTGGAGCCCCTTTAGGGCTTTTTATGTTGTTGTTTAGTACTTAGTGATACGAAAACACTTTGTTTACGTTTCATATTTGTCGCTGACGTGTAGGCAAAGCTTTTTTCTCTATTTCTCTCAAGATGTTTCCTCTCCAGTTCCTTGAAAACATCACTTATCATCGTCTTATTTCCAATATCAGCATCACTTCATTATCAATATCTGGTTAAACTACGAGTAGAAGCAACTAATTCAACTTGTTTGGTTACTTTTTGAAGAACGCTATCACAGAATAACATTCGCAAGTAATTGAACGATTAGACCCGTCTGAGTTTTCTTCCATAGGTAACGGACAACGATCAGCCTTCAAACTAACCCTCCATACTGTGCTTATACGTTATCTGTGTTGTGTAAGACTTGCCAAGAAACTCATTGAAGGATCGTTTGAGCATATTTTCCCATGGTCCAAAATATCGACTAGCCATGGCCTCCGGGTTAGTGGTCAGCCAGTGTTTGACTGCCAGCAATTTCCTGATTAGTAACTCGTTTCCTTTCCTTAGTTCGTCCGACTCTGCCTCGATGGAATAATATCATGCTGTCGTACATTGACTTCTCAATATCTTTTATCTTCACTCCACTTTTTCTCTTCTGTATATTTTCTAATCGTATATTTTCAATCGTTTTTTATTTTTTTTTTATTGGAGCGATTATTAGGACGACCATTTGTTCTCAATATTCCTCTTATCTGCAGTGGAACGCTCTAACTTTGTTCACGACTTTCCAAAAGTTCTTTCTTTTATCTGTTTTATTTTTTTTTGTACAGGATCAGCGTGGAGCGCTTGAGCGTATTCATTGGAATCTTTGGCATCAAAACGTCTGAAGCTGCATAATCCTCATAAATAATAGGCTTCTAGATATGGCCATTTTGTTTCCCACTGTTTCTGTTATTGATTTTCTCTAATAGAGACACAAAAATATTGCTTTCTTTGCTGATTTTTGTAAATCTGTCCCATTTACGACGAGAAGTGTATGTGCTACGGGTTTCTTTTTCAACGAATTTCCTAAACGTGTTTTGCGCGCTGTTAGTTTTCTTAGAAACGGGAAGGGAGAATAGCAAAAAAAAAATTCTAGTTTACTTTTCACGGACACTGTAATCAATTTTACACATTATTCCTGAATTGTCCAATATCAGTGAAAAATTCGGGTGAAATTCTAGATGGTTTTTTTTGAAAGACAAAGGGACTTTGTAAATGGTTCGATGTGTCCCCATTTACGTATCGGCTTTATTATATCATTTTTTACGAGAATCGATTGCATACGGTATCTTTTCGTTCATTCTGCTATTACGTAACTCATACTGTTCAAACAATCCATCGACACTCTCACGCGTGGTTGGTGACTACATCGCAGCTCCCCCTTTGCTTATTCTTCCTTCACTGATATAGAGCTCAACTATAATCTCTGAGATTTGTCGTACATGCTCCTATTGATATGCTCGTATACCTCTCTTCACTATTATCACTACACTCAAGTGTACTAGTGTACACTGAACATCATACAGTATAACGCCCTTACTATCAACCGCTTTTTTATAGACGTGCTCAAAACGATATGATCTTTTATAGATTATATCGTTTGAGTGGGTCTCTAAAAAAGGGGTCGATAGCAGAGGTATGATCATTGTAGAACCCACAAGCTCGAATACCGGTCAGCACAATGTCAGGTAGCTCCATCATCTGACGTGGGATGATTTATTACTCGGCGTCGATTCCTCTATAGAGGATTATTTAGCTTCAGGAGATCGGCCGAACCCGAGGGAGGATGCTACCGATGACTGCCAATAGGAGGAAACAGGCGCCTGTGTAGCACTTGACCTTAAAATATGTTCTATCCTTAACAGAATAATGCCCCAAAATCTTAACGAAAGTCATTTTCCCACTCCGATGGTGCATCCATCGTTTTCTGTTATTCAAAGATTACACTTCACATACTTTCGAAGCGAAAAACAATAATTTTTATTCTTCATTTTGATGCATTTGATATGGTTTGTCATTTGTATTATGGCTTGGTTTATGATAGCTGATCTGAAAACACCTTTGACCGGGCTCTGTTTCCCAAGATAAACTGACACGCTCATCTCTATTGTACTATGGGAAGCATTCTGTGGCCAACAGCTGGTCTATTCACCGATCAGCAACTCTTTCTCTCCATGAAATTGCGAAGCTTTTTCTTGAAGGTGCAGATTTCATCCAGAATGTAATGTGATCTTTTAGGTGTAATTCCTTGGCATCGTTGTGTGGGTCAACTGGCTCGTCAGGAGATGTCCGTCGTACAACCGCCGCCACATCTCATGCATCTCGCACAGACGCAAGTCTCATTGCCTCCTGATGACATCGATCTTGAAGGAGGACGTCTCATAGACGTCGTACAGGTAAGAAAGCGTATGTAGCTCTTCTCAATGAGCGTTCCTTCAGTCACAATTCAAGGAATGTCTGTTCCTCTCCTTCTTCGCGAAAGCCTTTAGTCCCGCTAAATTTAGCTTGAATAAATCTGCTTATAAATCTGCTTAAATATTTCTGGCACGTTTGCTCACACTTTGGTATATCAAAAATATACAGCAGTATTCCTTTTTCCGAAAATTTCCTATGCAATTCTTATCTTGAGATAATAATCTTTCTCTTAATAACGCCTTTAGTTAGGTCAAACTAGGCTTTTCCTCGCTGAGAGAAGATAATAGCATACGGGAGGCTGGTTTGGCTTAAGGATTTCGAAGGTTTTTATTAGGCGACACTTGACCGAGCACAGTTTTCATATAAAATCTGAGAATGGCGATTTTCTGCTCGGTCAAACGTAATCGCATACTTTTGCATCAGTCTATTCGATTGCTAAGTTTATGCGGATACGTAGAACATATAATAGTCGCATATGAATAGATTCCCTATATGGGTTGCATGAGATCTCAGAAAGTTCAAACTCAGTGCGTTCCACTTAAAGTGCAAGTCATCAAGACGAGCAGTGCTTGGCCAATACTCATATTCTCTTAATACTAATGTCCAGTTGTCACAGAATCGAGTGAAAAACTAAACCTTTCGACGTTGATTGATCACATAGGAACGCACTGGACTTAAAACAGTGAAGATTCGTTCGAGTGCATATTTGACCCATAAATAAACTTTTGATGGCCTACCGATGTATCGATGGAAGGGTTTCTAACCTCTGAAATCAGTTTGATACAATTTTCGCGTTAGCAGAAGAACAAAGAACCTGGTTTGTCTGGAAAAGGTGTACTCGTAAGGTACTTCTAATCACTTTACATGCGCTCTATAGCTAATTGCCGTTAGTGTTACAAATGGTCAGAATGTCGGAGGAACGAACTGTTTATTTGGAGAGCTTATTGTCTTTTTTCGTTCTTGAAATAGGCCTCAGCACTAATTCTTCCAGGAAGAAGAAATCGATGCTACAGATGGTTGTCGCGTACAGGTCGTTATATACCGTATTGAGTCGGCTGATGGTACCGAGCAACTCACGAAGACAATACGACGAAAGGTATCTATCGTGTAGTCACCAATACTCACTAACTGAAAGTGAAAATTCGCATTTGAGTAGCTCATTTATGTCGTTTGAGAACACTTCGTAAGTCCTTCACAAGGAGATCTCTGAAGGAAAGCCTTATTATAAGTTTATTTCGAATTAATTGCTGCTCACTCCAAAAAAAGATGCTTTGTAATCATAGTTTCTTTGTTTTCTACATCCCTATCTAGAGCAAGCAAATCCAAAATCCCAAAATCCAAAGAAATCCAACAAAAAGAGTACCACATCGATGGAAAGGCAGTGAGAATTCTCCTATCTTTTTTCTTTATTATAGCCGTGCTTTGGGACCCTTGTTATTAAAATAACATTTCGATAATGAAATACAAAGGACTGAAGTCGATTGAGGTAGTTTTTGCAATGAATCCACATGCAATACTATTTCACCAGAGCGCATTCCTACCTGCATTGTTCCCATTCAGAGGCCATTGTTCGGCGACACACATGTGGTGTTGCTGAATCGACGGCTGTTTTTGACGGAAGCAATCGAAAATTGTTGAAGCGTCGAAAAACCGAACGTATTGAGGTCGGCGGGAAGTGCCAGAATTCCCTAACTTTCAGGAGTTGAGGATATTCACTGAATAACCGCATGCGGATAGCGAACGAACAACAGACGACATACTTTTAGAATTTTTCTTCCTCTAACATGCTGAAAGAACCTTCAAAAAGTTCTCTCTTGTTCACTGCTCTTCTTTAATTTAGAGTTTAACATATCTATTCGGTACATGAGATAATACCGCTTACTCTTGAATGCGATTAACAGAAAAGTGTACAACTTTTCACTTAAAAGCATTCCATAAGATTTTCATCAAACAGCATTTCTTCACACAACTTGGTGATTCCGCGCATTTGCAATTTCAGAGTAGTGAAAAATATTTGAAGTATTCTTCATACTTATTAAAATTGTATTGCGCATTGAAATACTGGCTTATTTTCTCACCTCAAATGATTCAATTTCTTTTCTTCATCCTTGTCGGAGGGAAGCGTATGTGGTGACGGCATAGCGTACAATAATACTGTGCCATCACCACTTTTCAGTCGATGGATCTCCCTCCTTGCTACAATGCAGGGCTTAATGTGGGGCGTGGGTCAGTGACAAGGAAGGCGAGACTTGCCAAACACGCGTGAATGGCCCTGGCGTACCAACCTCGCTTAGGCTTTGAGCATTCTTTTTGGAACCATTTCGTATGCCTGTACATTTTGTAAGTTATCGCCAAGATACCGCTTGCCTTCAATGTAGGTGCTTGCGCGCTTTTGATATTGCTTACTCCCCATGGTTCATCGTACCTATTCGACTAGATTTCTTACAATATGACCCGTGCATCTACGCTACGTTGTGAGTTACGCTAGGCAATAAAGACTAGGTATTTGTGTGAAATCTAAACTCTGAAATTCATGGTCGAGGCAAAAGCTGGGGTGGTAAGGCAAATGATTGAATGCAAGAGGCTTCTCGTCGCTTATTTTCGTGATTGATTGGCAATTTATTCGATGCTACTTTGCTATAACTGTACATTTTTTGCGAAGATCGGTGGAATGGCTGGATAGATCGTGATTTTTTGGAACATAGGGCATTTTATCTAACGTAGCAGTCTTTTTATTGCAATAAGTAAATAATCGATTTCCGTCAGTGTTTGCATAGGAGGGCACTTTTTTTGTAACTCTGCAAAATCAATCACACTCTGTTGCAATGATGTGAAATGTCAATGAGATGGTTATACTGCTATTTTGTTTTATGGACAGGGTTGAATGCTAACGATGGTGCTGTCAACTCGCTGGGCAAATAGTACAGTTTTCAAGTTTTCATAGACCACTTTATTCAGTAGAATGCTGGATGTGTTCATACAATTATCAGTTCTTTTTTGAGATTCTCTTTCACAATTTTTCATGCTTAGTTGAAGTTGTTGACTATACTAACGGTTTGCCTGGCATTCATTTTTTGAGCCACGCATGTCATTGCTCTATTGAAGAGGCTGACTTATGGAGCGCGATACACGTGTTGCGATCTTGCAATCTCGCCAGTTGGGCAGTTACCATTTCTCGTCTTTTGCCAATCCTGTGTGTGTGCTCCACTCCCCACATTAAGAGTTAGCGAAGACGAACGTTTTACTCTCTATGTCCAGTGAAATTATCACCAAACTCAGATGTATCACCAGGCATATTAAAATTTGAGCTGTGGTTTTAAGAAAACAGTCGAAACGAAAGATATAATATATTATAAATAAATATATATATATATATATACATATATACTAGCCAAAAACATTCGAGTGTACAACGCTTTGTGTCTGGTGATAATCTCACTGGACATAGAGTGTGAAACGTTCGTCGTCGCCAAATCTTAGTGTGGGGACTGGAGCACCCACACAGAATTGACAAAAGACGAGAAAGGGTAACTGCCCGACTGACGAGATTGCAAGATCGAAACACGTGTATCGGGATTTATAAGTGAGCCCTCATCAATAGACCACTGACATGCATGGCTCAAAAAATGATTTCCAGGCATATTGAAATCTGAGCTATTGTCTTAAGGAAACACTCGAAATGAAAGATATGATATACTGACGGTCGTTGAGCGTTTTACATTCTTCGGGTGGCAGCTATCGTGCTGCTCAAGCTCTCAGGTTAAATGTAACTTTTCGATTGAATTTGTCTCCATCAACAACCAGGAAAAATTACCTCATCAGGCCAATGGAGTTTGCAGTGGTTTCTGCGTGATAATGATAATGGAGGATCTCTGGCAAGTGAAGTACAATGTTTCATAAGGAAATCATGTTCAGACAAGGTCATCTGAGCTGAAAATAGCCTTGACATTTCCAACTGGAAGCCTGTCTAAAAGCAAATGTTTGCCATGATTCAGGCTAGCGAATCACTCATGACTGCGTTTCCATTCGAACTAGAAAAAAATGCGATATCATGTTAGAAGTATTATTTTCTTTGTGTATATGAACAGACGGTTCCATCGGGCCTCTTGAACGCGCAACGGAAAGTATTCGATTTGACTTCTGTCCTGCCGAGTCATCCGATGACTAGAGGGATAACATAATACAGACAACACTATCGCGTCATGAACCTGATTATAAAGACAAATCGATAGAGTTTCACTATATAATACAAATTTATGCATGAAAACCTTTCGGAAATTCCTGAACATTATGTCATTTGGGCATTTTATTGTGACACTGATAATGCCTTTGAGAATTGTAAATTTTTATTCAAAGCTGCTCACACAGTCGATTACAGCGAACACAACATAATCACTTTTTTATCTGCTCTGAGCTCCTCTCAGTTGATCAATTTTAGCGGTTGAGTTACTAGATTACTATTACAAGTAGTCCTCATTTTGTGGTAGCATATTCTCCACTCCAGATCATTTCTGTAGATACTGGCTTAGAAATGGTTTCTGAGTTTTCTGGGGTACAGTATTCATTTGTCAGTGACCCAATCATACCATACTTGATAGGCAACAGCATTGGGCTATTCCGTACAACTAACGTCATTTTGTACAAGATTCAAGCTCTACTACTCGAAATATCTGCATTTGCTTAGGTGGAACTCTTGCGGTATACAGTGAATTTACTGTAGCGTGCAACACAAAATTGCCAAAGAGGAAGCTCTTTTTCTTCGCGATTCCAAACTTTCCAGAAAATCTCAATTTGCTGCTAACGACATCAGTTTGTTAACGATTCTCATTTTTTCTCTTCTTGTTATTGCTTTGAGAGCACATCTGGTTCTATGTGTTTGTTATGCGAATGAAGCTGTCGCTATCCTTTTTTCACCGATTCCCTCGTTCCTTTCCTCAGAGCCTCTCTTTCTGTTTCTCTATGTATGTGTCCAACTCTTCTTTTCAAGAACAACATCTTTATTCCGCTAATTAACTTATTTAACGCACACAATGCATAATCCATAAAGGGGTGTAGAATTCGTGACAGATAAAATAAGTTTGAAGAGCTTTGAGTAAGTGGGAATAGTTGCCTCGTTACGATTTTCGTGATGGGTTGCCATATTGATGAGTTATTGTTCAAAATATACAACAAAAATTCCAAATCAATTCCCCTAAAAAATGAACATCGTCTGTCGTTTTATTTTCATCGCATCAAATTCAAAATAGGTGTTTATATTTCAACAACTAGTCTGAGAATGACCATTGAATCGAAGCAAATCATTTCTTCAGATCAAATTTGATTGCACGCAAACATCACGACGGCTTGAGATGTCGAATGGCAAAGAAGCGAAGGTGGAAGAGAAGTGTGAACGATATCAGGGTGACATCAAAGGATTCAGACCTGTGGAAATCACGCAAAACAACAAAATGCTTCAACTCGATCCGAACGATGCACAGGCAAGTCGACTAAGTGCACTGGTGCAAGTTCCCATCAATTTCAGCGTCGAAATACTAGCTTATTTTTATTTATGGTATAAGTGGATTCGATTTTGTAGCAAAGTTTTAGTATAATACATAAATATATATATATATATATATATATACGTATATATACATATACATATATGCATGTAAATATGTTATAACCTCTTGAAATCGGGAAATTGAATTTCATATGAGCAGAAATGTTTACGAAATGACTTACCGGATTAGAATCGAGACCGTACTGGTTCTCTCTGTGCTCCGAACTTTTTTTCATTCGTTCACATTTATGTTTGATTATCTCATTATCTTCTTTCCATTTCCTCATAGCATATTCATTAAAAGTTGTTTATCAAACAAGTGAACGCTTCCAACACTTTTTCTCTGACGAACCTCAGTAGAAATTTTTTGCAAATGTAAGCACTAGAAATGTCGCGCAAACATAAGCGAATTATCAGATCGATGTTGTTCTCTGGATGAATTATGAAGAGTTATGTTTTATCAAGTAACATAAAGTTATGATCGAGTACTTCTACTCAACATTTTGACTATCAGCAATCACAGCAGGGCTGGTCATCACATTGTAATCACCATTTATTTAGTGATCAGTGATTTTAGGCACAGAAAATTAATTTATCGAGATCGTCGTTTTATTCTTCAGTTCATAAAGTGGCAAACGAATTAAAAAAGTGTTTGATGAGCTTAGAAAATGATTTCAAAAGGTCATAATTGCCATGCCGTACGTACGCAAAATTGTACGCATAGCCGTTAAAGTATCAAAATTTTTTGACTTTATTGAACCGATTGACAACTTTTATGAATCAAATCACGCATATAAGCTTTTGTGACTTATGTGAAAAGCCACGGGGAAGTATACTGTAGGTTTTGGCATTGTTTGGTTTGCTGCGTAGCGGTTTTCATTCGGAACTACTACTAAAACAACTCAAAATATTCTTCTTTTCTTGATGACATTTTCGGCAAAGTCGAGTGTATTCAAATTCAGGAGTTTATACATAAGAGGTTTTGAAAAAAAAGCGCATACAAAATTGAGATTGGGTTTTTTACTTTCACCTAAGACAATGGTAAAATTTTTATGGTATCGTTCTCTCATAAAGGACGAGTAGTTTTCTTTATCGAATATGTTTCAAAGACGAAACTACTAAAGCGCAACAGAACAGCATTTGACGTTTTTATATGCAATAAACTTTCCGCAAAAATATAGGTAACAATCTCAGTGTGAAGATTTTAAGAATGGTAGTTATAATCTCCAATGCTTCTATGTCAGCATAGAAATATAGAAAAGTTAAATGAACAAGTGAGTTTTGGACGAGACGTGTTCGTGAATTGTCTGTTGTCACACTCTCGTCAAAAACCGGAATGCATGTGATTCACGTTTATGACTCTATGAAATGGATTACTAGGATTATTATAATGGATAATACTTGAGTATATCGCCACAAGGAATTTCACTGGATCCAGCGCATTACTTTTTAGTCAATATTGTGCCAGTTTGATGAAAATTATTTCCTAACTTACCCGCTGATGTAGAGTGATGTGCAAGACTTCTGCGTCAGTAGAGATTTGAACCCATTTTTCACCATATCTGGTGGCGCGTTCTCAAACCATTGCATTACCGACGCCTGTTTTGACACCTCTACGCTACAACGCATCTATATGTCAACAACCAGCCTTTAACGGTATGACACGGGTAGTCGCAGGTATTTTCTAACAATCATAAGAAATCCGCGCTGAAGCATTGTTCAGTTATCTTCAATGTAGTAGCACTGGAAGAGGGTGGTTCAATTACTATGCGGTTAGATCTACATCAGAATATACCTCATTCCGGGCGTATTTATGCTCAAACTGGAGTACTAAATGGAAGAGCCGAGCTCTTCTTAGCATATGAAGATTGTGATGAAGGGTGAACAGCGCTGTAATTGTAAAAGTTCGTCATAATTTTGATTACGATTTAAATTCGCTTTTATTGGTGTATATATGTTAAAAATTTGATAGCATTACTGCTAGTGCGAATTTCAGAAACAGCTATGAACGCGAAGTGAAAAGTCACACTAAACGTCTAAAAATGTATCAAATATCATCGTCTCATCAGAGAAAGTTAACTGTTTGTTCTTTTTCTAATAGGAGAGAACTCAGAGTTGCTGCAAAAGTAATATATATTGGTTTTGAGAGGAGCTGAATTATTCAGCTAAATAGAGACAATTTATGAAATATCGGCTAAATTCAAATCGAGCGGAATCAATTTCACTATTTTTACTATTTTCACTATTTGCAGGATGTTGCAATTTCGAACGTGCTTGGTCAAGTGCCGGACACATTTATGAGCATGCTTTCAAAAGAAAAGGAGTATTTAGGTAAGCAGGCAGTTTCTTTCATTCATTTTATTGCTCTGAATACTACTTTAACTGTTCGTTTCCTACATTTCCACTTCTGTTCCATCTACAACCACAGTAGAGCACATGTGGCGCAGTGGTCAGAGGGCCTGCGTCGCAAGCAGAGTCGGTGGTTCGATCTCGCGTTTATGGCTCACCACGCTATCCGTCCCTTTGGGGTCACTAAATGGGTACCGGACTAGTCTCAAACATGCACGGGAGGATAAACAGCCCTGACTGATCCAGCAGTAGACCACCGCGACTCATTGCATAAGCTAGATATGCATCGATTAACCTCAAACGGTGTTAAAAAGTGAAAACGAATGGATGGCGCTTCTCTAAGAGATTGGACAAAGTCGGGAGCTTTATCCTTTGTAACCGCAATTAATCTTGTCAAAAGTGAGATTTAGGTCGAAAAAGTAAAAAATGCTTAATAAAGAGTGCATGGATGAAGCCGTACAACTGTTTTATGAAAGAAAAATCAAGCAAGTACTTATGTAAACTATCAATAATCGGAAAAGGAAAGTCGTTCAGATGAAATGGACAAATTATAAGTATTTGGCAATGGAGAACACTCTATGCATCCAACTTCATCGAGAAATCGTATAGGTCAATAAATGCATTTTTGGCGTGTGAATTGACATAGTTGGGCCTACTAATTTATCTAATCAGTGGTTTCGTTACTTCCGAGGAAGATAGTTATGATTTATTCACGCTGTACGGATGAAAAGTTTTGTTAGCCTGGAGTTCGGAATTCAGCCTATGATCTGATCACATGCATCGCAGTAAACCTTTAACCGCTCCAATCATGAATAGTGATTTGAAATCATTATTGGTTTGGATAATTGCTAGTTTTTCTTGAGCCAGACACGAGATATTATATTAATCTTCATTCAGCAGCTGATGTTTCGGCAGTACACCTTCTTCAAAGCCTGGAAAGGTCATGACGTCCACATTCCAATTAGTCAACCACCTCCACTACTCTTTCAAAAAAAGTCACCAGACTTAGATTCCCATCGCATCAAACACAAAATCAATCCTCAACATTCTCAACGCTTTTTTTTATGTGTTCCACTGAATAGTTAAAGTAGAGACCACCGCGCACAGATCACATAGGCTCGTAATGTACCTCACCCATCAAAACAACAGTTCTATATACTGGCTCATATCACAAGTAATAACGAGGAATTCTTCCTTGCGGCTTATAGTTGGACTGATCGTGTTAATCCAAAACGCTTTTTAAATCTTTCGCTTAGATGTTCTATGTTCCTGCTCAAGGATGGTGGCTTCTATGTCAAAATCTAATCAAACCGCTCTTATGGCCGTTTTTGTACAACGATTGATTGAAAAATATGTCTTAACGGTAGAGACGGTGATTGCATGAGCGTAGAAATAGTTTACCTGATCTCCTGCAAAGCGAGCAGCGATATATATATATATATATATATATATACATACGTATATATAGATATAGATATATAGACTAGAAGTATAGGCCGCTACGTCTGCATAAAAGAATACCTAGCTAACACCGTCATATCAACCGAAGGACTCCTCTAGGCACACAATGAGAACAGAGACATGACGGAGTAGATTCTAACATAGAAGTAGCCATCCTTGCGCAGGAATGAGAAATATCAGCGCGAAAGATTTTGGAAGCGTTTTGGATTAATACTACCAATTCAACTATAAACCGCAGGGAGGAATCTCGTGATCACCCGTGATATGAGTGAGTATATAAGAGTGTTGTTTTGATGGGTGTGGTGCATTACGAGCTTATGTGATCTCCTTCCGGTAATCTCCACTTGAATCATTCAGAGGAACACATACAAAAAGCGGTGAGTATGTTTAACGTTGATTTGTGCTTAATGCGATCGGATTGTAGATCTGGTGGTTTTTCTAGAAGCACAATAGAGGTGTTTGACTAATTGGATTGTATCAACTTGACCTTTCCACGCTCTGAAAAAGGCGAACTGTCGAAACCTCAGCTGTTGAATAAAGTTTTATATAACGCCTCGTGTCTGGCTCGAGAAGAAAACTAGGGTTTGCTGGAGCATGCCGGGGTTGATAGATAGTCGGTCTTAAGAATTTATACTTAGATATATGGACGGTCCGTCTTCACGAATTCTGCGGACCCCAACAAATTTCCATTCGTCTCTTCTTTTCGCGATTGTTGTCATGGTGGTGGTTTGATTCAAGCATGGAGGCTTGCGCGAGTTAATTCCATGATTTCTAGAACATCGGCAAGTGTGAGTACAGCTGAGTACAGTTCTTTAACGGGCACATCCGCCCAATGTGTAGCGGGTCGTTCTTGGGGATGGGTGTGTTCTCGAGTAATCCACTCTACAAATCGCTTCGTCCATCTGTCGTCTGATTTTCTTACTAAATGGCCGACCCATCTGTGTTTGCTATGATCCACGTTCTTCTGGGTCGCGAAGATTTGATAACTTCTAGAGATTGAGTTGCGCAAGGCGGCTGTGTTGCGAGTGCCGACTAATTTTCAGAAGACATCGTTCAATCCCTCTGTGAATGAGTGAATAGTAGTCTTGACGTGATCGTTATTATCATCCCACAACTCTGCTACATAACAAAGTGCGAGGAGGGTTGTTGAATTGGGAAGTTAGCGCGGAATTAAGGGTCTGTTATCTGGTCGTTGTCAGTGTCTTCTTTAAGAAACCCGAATGCTGCCCACGCTGCTCTCCTTCTTCCCAAGTTCCTCCGTCATGTGTTTCTTATCCAAAGAACCACCAAGGTACTCGTACGGGTAGGTCTTCGTAAACGGAGAACTAGCCAGTTCGAAATGTTTATCATTGCACCACTGGTTTTTCATAAACTGGGTCTTCATGCGAATTATGCGTAGTCCGATCTTCTTCCCCACTTCGTTAAGTTCCTTGAGCATCGTCCCTGCTTCAGTAGTGCTTTTCGATAATGAGACAATGCCATCTGCAAATAAAGGTTTGAAAAAAATTTTTCATCGATGCGTATGCCTTTCTCGTCCCAATCAAGCAACTTCATTATCCACTGCAGTGTGGCGGTGAACAGCTTTGGAGATATCGTATCGCCTTGTCGAACCCCTTTTCCAATGAGTACGGTAAGATGTCGATGAAAGAGCTGCATTTTCGTGCTGTAGTTCCGATAGCAGTCTTATCGAGTTTTTATGTAGGACGGATCCATTCCTTGATCGACAAGCGCTGATAGGATTGGGTTCGTTTGAACCCTATCAAATGCTTTTTCATAGTCGATAAAAGTTAAGATTAAGAGCAAGTGGTATTCTCGACAGACTTCCTTGACTCTTGATATGCTTTTTGTGTGGTCCATGCAGCAAAATTCTTGTCTAATCCTGCACGCTCAATTGCTCATGCATCGTCCAATATTCTTGATATGCGGAAAGGAAATATTCGTAAGAAGTTTGGAAAGTATGCTCAACAAGCAAGTTTAGCGATAGTTATGATGATCCCTTCGGTCATCCATTTTATGGAAGGTGACTGCGCGCAATGTCTCCCACTGGTTTGGAATTCTTTTCGTTTAAAGGTAAGATGTCATATGTGCAAGAATCACGTGTAATTTAAGGCCTCCAGCTCGCAGAAAATCGGCAGTAACGTTGTCAGGTCTTGAAACTGTGCTCCGGGCGGTTTTTCTCCAGTAAGGATTACGGCGTCCGAGACGGGGATGCCGGGACTGAAAAGATTGGTGTAGAATTTTTTCGTTAATAATTCCATATCATGGCGGGAAATTTTTAGGATCTCATCTTTGTTCAAGTGAATAAATAACTGAATTTACCACTTCACTTCCCTCGAACAACGTATAATCTTTCTACACTTCGACTGATTCGTGCAAGTGCTGGGTAAAATCATGAATTCTATCGTACCTTATAGAGTTACCAAGTAAGTTCTACTTGCTCAAAGGATGGTAACAGCTTCACGCTTTGGCATGAGGCTTATTTGCTAGTTTTGATAACCACAGGTGGTCGGCGAGCGGCTTCGGCATAAGTTTGCGCTGTATTAATCTTCTCTATGTGATCGTTGAACTCTTTTGCTTTGAGTGACTTGTTCGGAAATGGACTCACGCTGTCTAACGTTGTCCGACACTTGAATTAGTACCCCTAATCACGACGAGGAGATTAAAAGTAGCATCAAGGGAGATGAAAATGAAAGAGAAAGACAAGAAGAGATAACAATGAAGTGCAATAAGAATAAGAAGTGTATAAAAAAACTCTTAGGTCTTGTAAACTTGTAGAAAGTTTTTAAAGATAAGAGGTTAGTGATCTGAAACAGGATATTCATTTCCGACGAACCACCTAATCGTTGTATCGCTTCAGTGTGTTGGGCCACACAGTTCAGCTAGCTGGATGAGATAGTGATAGTAAAAAAAGCTGCATATATCGATTTGAAATATCAGAAAAATTCGGTAGCGCATTTAATTGCTCAACCTGGATGTTATCTTTGGAAGTAAATGGGAATGTTAGTGGAGATATAAATATCTCTGAGAGTATTCAAGTGATCGTAAGTCATATTTTTGTGTTTCAGTGAAAATGTTTCCCGACCTTTTCACACAAATGCGCGCACAGTCGTCGGTAATACCGGCGTCCACAACCGAGGTGATTACTAACCCTGACGGCACTACGACGACTAGAGTACGGAGCAGTAAGAGTTATAGGTGAGAACTTCTTGTCTTTTAAAAAATAGTGATTTTAATGTCTATCAAAAGTATTCTTGATTGATTCGTTCATCTTCGAACACACGTATCGATTCTCCTTTAACATTTTTTTTGTACGAACTATTAAAGACCACCCAAATCGCCCAACGCTCTTTTACTAAGCGGCTCACTGATGAGAGTAATAAGAATTTTGTTTTCCAATGATTCACTATCTCTATAGTCTGGAAATCACTTGGGTGCTCTTTTTTCCCTTTTGCTTGCATGATTTAGGACAAGAGGAGCTTTTCTGAAAGTCATTATCATTGAGATGTTGATTTTTATGCAGAATATAGTGCTATACATACCACTCTACATAGTAGGTTTATTGTTACATCGTACCACCGCAATTGGCGGTCAAATAAAATGAATTGTAATCTATATCTATCTATCTATCTATTTATCTATCTATCTATCTATATATGTATATATATATCAGCTTTTATTTAAACAGTATAAAATACTGCATAAAATTCAACTGAAGGAATTATCACGTTAACTAGCTCAACAGTCATAACAATAAACAAAAACGTTTGTAGTGAGTTTTCAGAATTTCCTGGTCTCTACATTTCGAAATTGCATGCGAAACCAACGATGTTTGCTCACGCTCCCACCTTATTTTGTTCCAAGAGTATATCGGAGCCATTTTGAGCAAATCTGCGCTAGTACAAGAGTAGCCGAGACTTTTTCCTCCAGTATGGGCAATACGGAGAACACGCCAACATTGGCATTAGCGATCAAATGAATCATTCCGCGAGTCCTTGACAGCCGTTCTTCTTTCACTTTTCGTCTAGAAAGTGGATACGAGTGATCTCGTAGCCGCGTAGCTTCAACTTATCGTTGGAATTGTTTCGAACGTTCAGCTTGCTCGTCCCGAGCTTCCCGAGCCACCTAGCGCATCGAGCATTATGGACTTCGTTGAACTCGGCAACGGATCTTCTGAATGTTTTTTGCAGTACACGAGGTGATTGAGCGACCTTTTCGAAAACGGTCCTCCAGTCTCATTGAAATCTTTGAGGCTCTGTGGCGCTGGTTGAAACCAGTCGATCTTAACAACGTCGACCGTTTTCGTTTCCGTCTTGTGCAGCTCAACTACTGCGAAACGTTGATTTTTACGATCCATAACTTAAGCACAACTGAAATTAGAAAATAAAACACATTCTGAACCAAAACAAACAAAGATTTTAATACAATTATCAAAATTGACAAGCCAATATTACACTAGTGCAAAATAATGAAATGCACATTTATAACTATAAAATTGAAAAAATATATGTACGTACATAAATAGTATATATATATATATATAAGGTCGATGCTAGGAGTATCTCGTATCTCGCAAATGAGAGAAAGGATCCGAAGTTCCGACCTACGTCAACGATCGAAAATCAGAGACGCCGTTCTACACGCCAGGATTTCGAAAATAAGGTGGGCCGGACACGTGATGCGCTTCAACGACAACCGATGGACGAGAGCCGTTACCGACTGGATTCCTCGGGACGTCAAGCGCTCTAAAGGAAGACCACTGACCCGTTGGTCCGATTTCTTCACGAGAGCGATAGAAGAAAGATATGATGCTCAGCGAATCCCTAGAGCGAGGAGGACCCATTGGGCTACTCTTGCACGCGATAGGGAAAAATGGAAGAGTTGCTGGTACCCGCTCGAGTTACTCGACGATCAACGGCACGACAGGTGATATATATATTATATATATATATATATATATATATATATATATATATATATATATATATATATATATATATATATATATATATATTATATATATATATATATATATATAGCATACGTATGTATAAGCGTATATATATGTACATGTGTATATATACACATATATGAATATTACATACATGTATATTGCAAGTGAGAAAATTTCTTTTCCGGACAGCAACATTCTGGTCGAAAAAGGCTTCTTGTTGCAAAAATCGTCGAGGTGCTTGTAGAGTTCTAATCTAACAAAAGTGCGATGAGTATGCTGTTTGGGAGGAGTTTTGTATTCCAAACCTTTTCGTCTGTGCAGAGTCAGTTATAAGAAATTCTTAAAAATCCTTTCATGCAGTAGAATGTTGAGTCCAATGAACCTGCATGAAGGCATTGTAATTCCATAGAAATATGAAAGTTTGGCAGGAGTTAGGCCTTGAAAATTCTCTCTGAGTCTATCTAGCTCCTTGATCAGAGGTGCTGCACAATGGATACATGATTCTTGCTTCAAATCAGCTCCCGGAGCTCGATAAACCTTCATTTTCTCTGAGACTGGCGAATAAATACCGGATTTGACTGGGAGCATAGCAGCATTAACTTGAGACATTGGTATGCTGTCAAAGTTGTATAGAACAAAAATGCATTCAATCATTGCTAACGATACTCCATAAAGTGAATATTTGATGCATCACTCAGGAGTTCATCGAAGTCGGCAGTTTCATCCCTTATCTTCCAATGGTTTTTGTGGGAATACAGATTTTTAAAAGCTTGTTCCACACCTTGATAATTGACGTTCATGGATGAGTTCCTTAATTGGCGTCGAGTATTGTTTGGAAACTGATGCTTGTGCAACACTTCTTGTTCGGTAATTTCCGCATATCGACCAGCGATGTGGCCATTCAAACGAGATTTTGTTGAGCAGAACTTTCTTGATTCTTGTTTTATTTGTTCTGCCGATCCTAGTGCGATCCAGTGAACGAAGTCGAAGTGTTTTGAAATGAATATTGATCAGTTACGAATACGCGAATGTTCTCTAGGAAATTTTTCCTCCCGGCTACTACGGGTTTCAAACATGAGGGCGAATGTCGCAATTCTAAAACTAGCGTGATTTATGAGTTTGTCCGAGTAGCGACGTCCAGGTACTTTCTTTTTTTCGTCTCCCAGCTTCTCGGTGGCTTCTCATGCCACGATGCTTCTCTGTGGCTCAGTGCTCTTCCCGCTTTTTCAATACATTTTCGTGGTCATGCGCTGGTTCTTCGGGTAATATAAAATGCTATGATCAGTTCAAAATGAAATCTTTCAAAATGTCGTTATATCCCGTAGTGGGGTTGCCTAAGAGTTGTTCTCTATGCATTAGCGTTCTTGCAATTTCCTAGCCGTAGGACATCTTGGGTCTTCATTGAACGCATAAGTGGCGACTGTAGAAATTTTCTTTTCTACGGTTTCGGAAGAATGCTAAGTTATTTTAATTGTATGGTTTTATTATATTTCTCGCGTGATTTCGTATAAGGTGATTGAGATAGTAACGTTTGCTAGCTTCTCTTCTATTCTCTACGTGAAATTTCAACTTTCGGACTTGTTAGTGTCGACGAAGTGAAGATTTGTAAAAGTTGACATATCCTTCATCTCCTAGCTTACAGTGGCTGCAAATCATCTACAGACCAAAGGACCAAAAATTTTAACAGAATATTTTGCTTCTTGCTGTTCTGACCATGTGCATAATTTTGACTTCTATGGTCTTCTGATATGGTTTTAATTTAACAGAAAGACAGTTTTACTATAATTAACTATTGGATTATTGCATTATATCCGATTGTTTCGGGAGTTGTCGCGGTGTTTCACAAGATCAGCAATAGAGAAACAACTTTGCTCCAATCCTTCTATGTACTCTTATACTTTACTAGCCTACCTTTACGATTCCTTGTCGGCTTGAGTACATTTTCAGTACGTTTCGTTTCCTAACGATTATCGTTTGTGGCACTGATCTATGAGTGGTGGACCAAAAATCGTTGACAACTGAAATACAACTGATCCTCGTAAGCGACATGACGTATTTTTCTTCAGAGTTCTCTCTGCTGTTCTTCTCCTCTCGTCTTCCTATATCTATTCCCAATACAGACATCTGTACGTTCATTGTCTTTTCGATTGGAACTTGAGACTCTAATGAAAAGTATAGTGGCCTTTTTTCCTATTTCAGTGAGCATTTTGGAGGTAAGTAGTCATGGCGGATGATGGTAGCATTCCTACTTTCGTGTATCAACTATTAAAATTGAACATCTACCCTTCATAGATTTACTTTAGACTGATGTTTAGCAGGCATATTTCTTGTCATCTCTAACGACTTTTTAATTTACTTATTCCATTGCATGACCTCATTCATAATTTTCGCTGCGAAGATCTACACCGCGCTAAGTGTACGACAACAGGAATGGAGATGTTTCTTGATAATGTTAGTGTTTTTGAACTCCTATTTTAAGGCAATGAGGCATACCCGCATTGGCTTTGAAGATGATGCTTTTTGTCTAGCTCGTGACTTAATCGAATCCGGACGAAAAAACAATGAATGAATGCAGTACAGAGTTATCTCATTAGGCGATGTAAAGAATACGTCATCGTCAAATTCAGCTCTCCATTCAGTATCATCGTTGCATCCTAATCTGACGTCAGAGTTCCTCGCAAAAAATTATGTAGAAATTTTCATGCAGCACCTGATTATAAATGTTTTCCACAACGCTAATTAGGTGCTCAATCGGTAAGTAGCTGATCACTGAAGATGAAACATGGCCAAAGGAATTGAAGTAATAATATCTCGTCAGTGCGCAGACGTGATTTTTAACAATAATTGCATGGAAAAGACTCTGCCACCGATTATCATGATCAAGGGAAAAGAAAATGGTGTCCTACTATGGACATATCTTTAGATCCGATTTTAATGACGTCTTTTATAATTTGGCATCTGACCCTTCTAGGGTTCACTCTGTCTCCTTATTCCTTATTCGAGAGTTCCCATAATGCTGCGATGATAAGTTTAGTACAAGACTGGTTAAGCGATTTTTGTTGCCTGAACTACTAATACAGCCTTTCTAAAGTGTTATCTGCACAAACCCTCAACGGTTGCTGCGTATTAGAGCAAGATCGGCCATTTGCAGTTGACTTGTGCTAGGCCAGGAGTGATCCTTCGGCCATGCGCTACTCCTAGCTAGACTATCAAATGGGAATGTGTTAAGTTTCTTCTACCTCGAAGGTCTGCTTGGCGATGCAAGCTGTGGCATATTGAGACTCTTAGGGGAAAGCGTAGCTTCATCAATGGTAAACCACAGGTTTTATCATCGGCAATTTTTAACAGCTTAGCAGCGTGCTAACGATAAAAAAAAGCGTATTTTCATTGTTGGAACAAAAAATAAAATCCTTGAAGTTGTCAGTAAAGCTAACAAACTTCAGGATGAAGTATAAAGAGCATTCAATCAAAGCATGGTGCATTGTTCAAGGATTAACCAAAGGCGAAAGCCCTATACTTTAAATTTATGAGTTCTGCAAAATTAAAGAATATGGCAGCTATAAGTAGATCGTCAAGTTAATGAAATAGTGTGAAAATGTTTGAAGAATGTTATCGGACATGAACGCCCTTTGACGACGTCGATGCGTGTGACGACAAATCGTCGGCATATTGCAGTCTGCACTGGTTTTGCGCTGTAGTTTGCATAATCCTCGATTATTTTGCCTCTTTTGTGCCTTCGCTATACTGGCCCCTGCATCGATTTTCATTTGATTTACTTCGTTGAACGATCGATTGTCATTTCTCAATCTATTCAATATTTTCAATTTGGGGAATAAGAATGTTTTTTCACCGTCACCAATCATAGTAATTACCTAATCTTCTGAGATTCTCTCTATTTTCGATTATCTAATGACTAATGCATATTTTAATGTCATCCTTTCCAAAATTAGCACGATCTAATGTAGTTGCCACCACCGATTTTGTAGATCGGAATATCTCAGCTAGAAAAACGTTTTTTCTCTAAATATTTGATGTAGCTAGAGGAAATGTCGATGTCTTCTCCAAAATTCCGACCTATCTTAAACTATAATGGTAATATCTCAAATTTGAAACCATACATGCACACTTATGATTCCTTAATATTTTGATTTTGTAAAAGCTAGCCATATATAAGGCATTGAGAGTGTAATAATTTTTATTGGCACTTTTTTCTAATGCTAAGAGCCTTCTCAAATAATGCGGCGGATTGATTTGTTCACATTCTCTTTACTGATGACTAAACTAATTACCGCATTTTTTGGGAGTTGTGAAAAAAATTCTGAGGATCGAATTGATTCCAAATACAGGAACTTCTAGTAATAGCGTCACCACTGCTGCCCCAGAATTTCTCATATGACCTTTTTTTCTTACAGTTCTCATTTTTCGAAGCAAGAAACTTTCATTAATGGCGTGAAGCAAATGTCGAAAAGCACCTTCAAGGCATTCGTCGAGTACAAGGTGATTTACATGCAAGTGTAAACTGCAATTATTTGCTTATTTTGTTTTTTTTTTCCGTTTTGTTCCAAATTAAATTCGGTTATCGTCATGTTTTTTTTTTTGCTGAAGTTCACCAGCTCACGGAACTTTGGATATACTTCAACGCACTTATAACAGAGCAACATCGTTACCAGTTGCAACGCTAATCAGTAATCAGATTATATATTGTAGCGCATTAAAATCTCAGTAAAAAAGATATTAGGTCTTTTTGTAAGGTTTTGCACTAGAGCAATAAACACCTGATTTACTAGCGAGAATTAGTCAAAATTCGGTGATTTTTGGGTTCAGTTGCGCATTTTATTGTGAACATTACAATATAGAACTTACCCATACTTGCTCTAAGGTGGGACTGTCACGGGAACGAATTCGCTTGCTACTCATGCACGCATGGTGCGTAGGGGAAATATCAGTGAAGTGGCGCCCAAGATTAATGGAGCAGGGGACGATCATACTGTTGCAGAAAGGACGATTGAGAAGTGATTCGGGAAGTTCAAAGCTGGAGGGAACAAGTTGGAGGATCAGTCATGCTCCGGCCGTTCGTTGTAAAGCTACATCAATCATGCGCGCTTCGTAACTAGCATTTCCCACTAAGCGCCATTTGTGCATGAGTAGCAAGGAACCTGTTCCTACGGCAGCTCCATCTTGAAGCAAGTATGCTTGTATGCCATAATGCTTGCAAGAAAATGAGCAGTTGAACGATACAAAAGCGTGCTATTCAAATTACTTTTAATTTAAAAAATTGAAGTTTCTTGCTCTAATGCCAAAACTTATGGAACGACCTAATATTCTGAGTACTATTTCTATACTTCTCTCTTGATACGAAGGATATGAAAGCCAACATCGCAAATGAAACCAACTGCTGTCGACATCAAGACATGGAGTATACTACACCGGCTTCAATCCTTTAAGAGTTTGTTTGTTATGGAGTCAACTCCGGATTTCTTTTATTTATTTATTCACGACCCGTCATCACAACTTAAATGTAGGGATCCCAGTACTTCTAGCATTCCATTCTTTTTTCATCTTCTCTTTCAATGACATAAAATATCGGCTGAGTATGTTTCCTTGCAATCTCGAAGATAGCCTGGCTGTGGTGTTCCATAGAGCGTTATTGTTGATTGCCGGAAAGCGTTGGGTTGTGGAGCTCGGCTCCTCGCGTTCCGCAACGAGCATCACAACCACTCCCCCGCGGCGCCTCCGAGCCTCTTCTACACAACGAAATTATATGGTGTTGTGGAACTTGTTGTGACATAAGGAATTGAATCAAATACGATTAGCAACCGCGTTAATTGCACCTTTGACCAAGGCGAAACTTCTAAAGATTCACTGTGCCGAGTTTTTTCAAAAGAGATTATTAACGACCAATCTCGTGAAAGCGACCACCTCTGGGCAATCACCGTGAATCGCTATGGCTTTAAATAAGACGAACTCGCACAAACGTTAGCCGTAGAAGATTTTCGTAACAACTTCGTACAAGCTCTTCACGTGAAAAGAACACTGAGTATGGTGAATAGTTGGTGTTGTAACAATCACCGAAGGCAAATCCCACATATTTTGAATCTTGGTGCGGATAATGAGAGCAGAAGTTAACTTAGTAGACCGACAGAATGTATAATCGATCGAGGCGTTTACAATTGAATATGTAATTGAGTTTCGTTGAATTTTATCTCTATGCCACGTAACTAACTACTCTAACGTCGAATGGATCTAGCTAGAAACTTTAATTCATTCAACTGACTTGTCGGACCTCTCACCGATAGATGATTGCCAGTTTTTCGCGCACACATACATCGACAATCACTTACTGACATACTGTTTAACAAAGAAGTCGCTTCTGAGAATGCTTTTAAAGAATATATCACTTGCGCGGCTATAACCATGCCATAGTACTTGGCAGGAAAAAATAAACTCATTCGCCGTAGATAAATCTTTGCTAGTCGTAATAATTTTTGCGTTGCCTGATAAATACGCAATTTAACTGAGCTTTGACGTTTCTGAGTTTTCATACAAACTCGGCCATCCTCGTATGTGATATTGCACATATGTGTATATCCCTTCGTGGACGGCGCCATTTTCGGCTGGCGGGCGGCTAGAACGGCTACGAATAGAGGCTGCGGGCACTCCAAGGCTAATCTGTTAAGCTGCTAAAGGAAATTATACCTTTTTCATCAATAAATGCGATTTTTGTGCCACTAAATGGTCAAATATGATAAAAACAGACTTCAGTAAGGTTATTTTATGAGAAATAACGTAGATGCTCCATTCATAATTCACACTTTCAAAGGGAAGTATTAAGTGTCCATGGAAAGGCTATATTTAGGACATTTATCGAACATTTTTACGTTATTTTATTCCTAGTTATCCGCGACTAAGTCAAATTTGTCCTTTCTCTATCAGTTTCGTTATAATTTACTGCATCATCATACTGCCTGATAATTGGAAAACAATAGTTCCCCAAAATAGTGTTGCTTCGGCATGCAACCCCACTTCATCGGACTTTCTCAAAATTCTTTTTGCTTAACAACGCACTTTAGATTCTCATTTCTCAGATCAATGCGTAATTTCGATCCAATTTCTTATTCATAGTTATGGTATGGGAAGAAGAGATTGATTGTAGCTATGCCTTCCCGTTACCTCCACCCTCTTTGAGCCCGTTGCTGAAAATGTATTTTGCTTCTGTGTAAAATGTCACAATAGCCATTCGATAGCTAGAATCAAGCAGATTTGAGCAACGTATGTTATTCTTTGAATGGCCTGTTTTCTTTTCTATAGCAGTTGAAAGAATATTTTGCCGTATAAAGATTTTCTCATAAGCAAGTGCGAATCTTAGCAATTTCAGTAATGCATTTGTTTTTTAAAGGACATTCCGCAGTGGTGTAACAATCGAATCAAATTTAGATTTTGCAAACTAGGATCTTTTTAGATGGACGCATCCTGTTTTGACCTCATGGGAATGACACCTCTTCTGATTTTTTTCCAGAGCTATAATAGCCATTCGAATGCTTAAATCTCGCAAATTTTGATGGCATGTTTCACTTTTTTATTGGTTTCTTTAATGCTCTAACACTGAAATAAAAATACCTTCCACACTCAAATATTTCTCGCTCAACAAAGCTTTTTGGTAGATTTTTGATAATTTTTCGATAGTTCAAATTTCAACCATTCTCATGAAAACTGTGATTCTGAAAAAAAACTCCTTCTTATACTGTAGCAGTCAAAAGAAGATTACGTTTTGCAGTCAGTTGATATGGTGATAAAGGCACAGTGATTTGGGGCCAATGTCGCCAAATCCCACCCTTTGCAGTGCGAAAGCCGATGTTCTTCTGACTGTTACAGCTCTCTAAGAAATCCTCCTTAAAAATAAGCTACGTTTTTGTAATATCCGGCGAGAAATCCTTAGATGTAAAACAAAATCTTATTTCGACTGTCACGGAGCAAAAAAATAAGCCTTTTGAGAATCAAAACGTACGGTTCAAGTAACTTGATTTCAGCTGTCGAATTAATACTAATATTCTAGTGGAATAGGCCTTCTCAAGAAAAAAAACTAAGGACTCACTCGCGCAATCCTTATAAGTGATTGCATGTGGCAGAAATTGTTTTCATAAGTAAGGATTTGTAAGGCAGTTTGGCGTTATCTTTTTCAGGAATACGTTTATAAAAGTTTTTGAATGATGATTTAGGTTTTGTTGGCAAAAAAAAAATTGTTTGTAAGGATTGAAATCTAATTATATAATCCCAAAATAAAACCCGCTGTGAATTAGAAAAATTGGATTGAGATTGCGAAACGTAATCTTTAATTATTATTGAAGCCTACTAAGTAATTATTTACATACAGCAGGCCTAGTATTGAAATCAGAACTTTTCATTCTATCGACTAATTAGAAAACATCAAGAATATAGGAGCAATTGTTCAATAACAGTTGGAAATATATAACTTTTTTTAGCAATGATGTGGTTTTTTCCTTTGAAAGACAAGATTTTGGGAAGCATTGGCGTTAATCTTGCTGGAATCATCAATACAGGACCCTGATCAGTGAAATTTTATTGTTTTTTGATGACAATGTTCCTCTGAGAGCTATATTGACGCGAATTTGTATTGGAGCACGCAGCACTCCGTAGCCAGTCCGGACGGCGCACCCAGCTGAGAGTCAAATTGACCCTCATCGTCCGCAAAGGGATATGTAATATCTATTCTTATCGATTATCGAAATTGCCTACAACATCTGTATCTGATGTACAAATAGTACTGTTCGGTTATTGATAGTCATTTTCAATGCTTTGGAGATGACGCGTTTCCTATTTTTTGTAGAGATCAATAGTCATTCAAAACATTGGTCTCGACAATTCTGATATTGTACTTCATTTCTGAAATGGTCTTTTACTACGCTCTATCAATAAGAAATTAAATACGTTCCGAACTCTGTGCGCGTTATGCTGAACAGAGCTATTTCTCTAGACTTTCAATATAATTAGAAAGTTCAAATCTCAAGGACTTCAACGGTCTACTCGGTTTTAGAAAGGTTTTTTTTAACGCGCCGTAGCAGCTGAATGAAGACTGGGTTTTGCACTCGGCGCGCATTCTTCGCTCAGCGACTGTATATGGATGGGAATAAACAACATTTGCAACAAATGAGGTCTGTTAAAGGATTCTAAGTAGTTATCTGATAGTACAAATCCAGATTATTTTAAAGCTGAATATGACTTTTAAGAGGCCTCCGTAAAGTGCTAGAAGAACCAAAAAAGGATTGCATCTCGTACTTCCAGGTTTAGGATGCTTAGGCTCAGGATTTGTAGTGTGTTTATTTGACATTAAAAATCAAAATGGTTAGCACATGCTAACGAAACGCTGGAAAAATGTTCTTCTGTTATTCTAATGCGAAAAAATTAGAAATCCCTTCTGAACGGTGATCAAATTTCCAAATAAATAGTGAAGATCGCTCCTTTTTGGAGTGGCTTCGAGATTGCTGGGCGCAGCGCGATTCGAGAGACGTGTGAAATACGTGCCGAACGTTAAAGGTTATCTTCTTTTGGCTGCTACAGCTCTTTGGGGAAGTTTTTTAGCTAACAAGTATACTGTTAAAACTCACGAGATTTAAGTCTTATAGAATTAAGAAAGTCTAAGAAAAACGCTTTGTTCAGCGCAAAAACGCGTCGAGTGTGAAGAAAAATTTTATTTTCACTGTCACAGCAGACGAAACGAGCCTTCTCAGAAATGAAGTGCAACATTTGAATTGTCGAGACAAACTTGAATGACTACTGAAATTTCAAAAAAGCAGAGAACACGATTTTTCAAAGGGTTGGAAATGATTCCCGATTCCGAAAAGTGAATATAAGTACAAATAAAAAGTATACATATATCACGTTGACTTTTTACCGTTCATAGGTTTATTATCGGGGAAAATGTGACGGCTCATACGGTGAGTACGGCGATTTTATTAAGTTTTAGGGGCCTGAGGGTGGATTTCGTGTCAAATTAACCGACAATGGCGACGATCTATCCGAAGAAGAAACGGAGGACGACGATCGGGCTAGCAGGTTTGTCACTTCCGCCTAATTTTTTTTTTGCCAAGAAAAATTGGTCAACTTATTCGCCCTTATCAGTCAAATACCTCTCTTGTCGAGAGAGAAAAACACTGTGAGGTTTCCTATCGTTATGTGATTTTTGTAAATCTCTGTGATATAGTCGAACGATCAAAGCCTTACCGATCTCAAAAAGATCACCATATTGTCCCTTTGAAGATGGCACCATGTTCCTATCTTCATTAGTGCAAATAAAGTAGGCGAACAAAGTACATCTGCACCTTCGCCTATGCTTCTATCATAGTTAATTCACACAATAGCTTGGTTATGTAACGCTTACTTCAGTAAAGTATGTTGGTTTAGGTGCTATTCGGAGATTACAGACAGCGAAAGCGATATCCAACCGTATACACCACAGACGAAGCAACAAACAGAGGTGAAGAAGAGACAGGATAAGGTGCTTTCCTCTTTACTTTGGCAATCCTGAGTAAATATCAATCTAACTTTCCAATTGCAATTTTAAATTCAATTTCTGCCTAATTTTTATTTTAACGGGGCAGGATACGCTATCAGTTGTAACCATAAGAGTGCTGAAATACGAGGAAAGCTTGGAAGGTGAAGTGTCTTTGATTTCACGATCACCCTTTGCGAGAGCTCACAATTTTCCACTGGGCAATCAAGGCCGTCGCTCTGCCTTTCTCTCGGCCGTGCTTTACTTATTTGGTAAGATTAGGCAGAAATCAAAGATGTAATTTGTGGTTTTAATCGCGGATTCAGATGCAGTGGTGATTATACCGAAATATGCTTCGTAGGTCAATCCCGTGGAATTGTCTGCAGCCACCGAATAGGTTAACATACGATTTAGGGAAGGGAAACTTGCTCTTATCTCAGCACTCCTGCGGTTATAATTATGTTCATGAATTTATTCATATATGCTTTGTAATATAAAAATTGTCGTTTTTCATCTAGGCATGGTATGCAGCAAAGGAACTTGTAGATAGTGAACAACGTTACGTGAATAAGCTACGACTACTGGATGAGGTAAATAGATTTATACGCGGAATCAGGTATTGCAACAAAAATCATGCTTATAGCAGTTCCGTCAACGAGTCGTAAAAGAGACGGCTATCGATAAAGATAAGCAGCTAAAGCTTTTCGCCAACATATCCAGTTTGTATCAATTCCATAATACTCACTTTCTTCCGCAACTTATGGAGGCCAGCCGTGACTGGCATACCACAAAAAGGTATCACGTCGCATTATTCTCACCTGAAAGTTTTACACATTTTTGTGAAATCTTGTACGAAAAAGGCGATGAATCTTCTCGTAAAACTTGTCAACCTTACTGTAGCTCGCCCAATAGTTGATAGTTTCCCAGTATTAATTACATGGTCCTTCTCATCTATCCCGCTCCGTGGGCTCACCAACCCTTCCATCTTTCTGTGTTCCGCGAATCGGTCCAAGACTTTACGGTCATCTAGCAGCATTGGCTTGATGCAGTGGTGCATTTTGATGGCTAGATATATCAGATATATTCGTTACCTCTGAAGATGCTCCATGAAGTTAAATGCTTACGATATCCCTTGGAGTGAGATTTGAATAGTTTTTGAACTTTTATTTTTTTCAATGAGACCAAGGTTTTTGAAAATTCTTAATCGCTGTCAACAGTAATTCTACTTAGAACTCTCTTCGATTCGAGGACTAAAAATCCGTATAAGGAAAATTTATGAAAACGACAACGATTTTGATCTGAACTATAAACATACCCATACGTTTGTAGCCAAGAGTGATGAAGATGGTTAACATAGAGGCGATGGAAAAATACAATATATTAGCTCGTTTTTGTTCCAAAAATCTAGTATGGCGTGCCATATAGAAAGATTTTTGGGTAAAAATGTTACAAAACACTTTACACAAATTCATAACATATTTCTGATGATGAGGGCTTCGTTTTTTCAATAATCAGTCTCGTTTTTCTCTTACTTCTTAGTTATTCTGTTTCAGGATTGCTAACGTAGTTCGTAAGCAGGCGCCTTTCCTAAAGATGTACTCTGAGTACACCAACAACTATGATAGAGCCACAAGAACTTTTGAGGAGATGAAAAAGAAGAAAAAATTTGCCGATATCGTCCGTGAAGTGGAGGTTCGCTTTCTTCTCTACAATATGTTAATCTTATCTTCCAAAAAGGCCTCGGGCAGCGATATTTTTCTATTCAAAGGTGGCTTTTGCTTTGTAGTTACATTTTCACTAATTCCATCAAATTTTCGTTTTTTTTTTCTTTTGGTAATCCATATTTTCAGCCTGTCTTTTACGTTGAACAAGAACTTTTTATTAAAGAGTGTTAGTAATCATTCGAAAGCTTAAATGTATAGCTAGCGCGTTACGTGATCGCTTTTTTTTGAAAAATTCCTTTATCACGCTGTAAAAATCAAAACAAAGGGAAACTATTCCTAAAAATTACACTTCTCATAGGCACCATCGATCGTTGGTCGCGCCAACTCCCTTTCCCCCACCCAGCATACCGTGAATTGGGCAAAGAACAGTTGCTCGTGTATGGGAATCAATCTTATTTTACTTTTACTACACTGCACAGAAGCAGTCTTTCCAGAAAATAAGTGCAGCTCCGGAACCAGCAAATCTCACGCTATCGAATGATTATTAACAGTCTAAAGAAAGAACTCTGTCTTGTGAGATAAACGTGTGCAAGACACAAATGTTTTCCTTTCATTGGAGCGTTATCATAAAGACTTTTTCAAGAACTGGCCACACATAGCGTTAGCCACAGATTTGAGCTTTTGAATGATTACTAACAATCTTTATGAAAAATTCTTGTTCAGCGTAAGGAATAGGCTTGGAAATCTGCGCCATTGAAAGGAAAAGTACCAATTTTTCTTATTCTATTCGATCCCTTCACTATTCAAGATTGTAGAGCGTTCAAATTAATCAGGAATTTTCAAGATGTGTAAGAATAACTGTACTCGCCGTAACTAATAATCTAATAGCTAGTGTGTAAGTATGGTTTCCATCAAGCATTACGTGAAGGCATTTCAGAAATCGCCTGAATGTGAAGGCCTTCCGCTTAGTCATCACTTGATCTGTCCAGTTCAAAGGGTGATGCGATACCAGCTTCTGCTTCAGGTCGGACTTTTTTCTTTTTTTTGCATAAAATGTAAGCGATTATTTTGAAAACAAAGGCATCGTGCTACTAATGAGGCTGCAATACCGAAACACGTGTTTTTACTACTATATAAATGCCTTAGCAGACTTCATGAAAGGCTCAAGATATGATATCAAAAGATCATTGTTTTGTAACTTAACAGCATTTGAAAAGTAGAAATGAAAGCATTTTGGAGTATAGAGTGGGTGATATATAAACGGTGTCTCTTCTAAAACAGCTTTGTTATTTAAGGAATATAAAAAACATTTGACCGAAAAGGATGCCGATTACACCGATGCAGACGCGGCACTTCAACTTGTACTCGAAGCTGCATCTCACGCCAATGAGATGATGAAGAAACTAGTCAGATATTTCATTTTGAATGATTTCTCGAATTTATGATGTTAATATTACGTGTTGGAAAGTTTTTATGTTATGATGAAGCAATTTTTCGGCTGTATTTGGTATTTCAGGATGGATTTGGTAAGGTGGTTGAAGTGCAAGAACAGTTGGGAAATTCAATTTCACTCGTGTCACCAGGACGAGAATTGCTGAAAACTGGCACCTTGCAGGTTATTTCTGATTTCCTGACGAGAACTATCCGCGCTACTAACAATAATGTTCCAAAGAAACATACTATGACTGTAATCTGTAGATTTCATTGTTTCCATCGAATTGATTCTATCAGTCCCTCAAAAATTCGAGCAAGGTAGTTTTCTTTGAAGAAAATTTCTTCAACCACGGAGAAAACGGAGGAACGAACGATTTTCCTCTTCAACGATCTCATACTGTTGGCAGGAGAGCGAAAGATGATTGGTCTTTACAAATATCGACTACGTGCCGTATTTCATGCGTGTCATACACAGGTATTTTGAGCCTATTTTTCGAATCGAACTGAAAAAGATATGTTCAACACGGTCATATCATTCTAGTCGAACTAATACTCATGTTTTCCACAAATGAATAATAAATTTGAATTTTATAAGTGAAAACCAAAAATGAGTAAATTTCTATGGCTTATTAGGAGGATTTGAATATCCTCAATATTAATGGTTAAATTTCATTCGACTGGAATATCTTTCATGCGCATAGAAAATCTTTACATAAAATTCACTGAGCATCAGCATTATTTTTTATCAAATACACGTTTCTAAGTGATTCAGTAAGAAAAATTATCACAGTAAACATTTAAGATATGTGAGGGCGATAATCTTGAAAGGGAACACTCTTTCTACATTCGAGGATCCGATGGGAATGGACCGCAGAGATGTATAGAATTGTTTTCAGGTGAGTAGGTTACGTACATATCACTTAGGATTTAAGGATTAAATGGAGGATTATTTTGTCAAAGTTCAACTTTTCCCATAGCAACATCTGATTTCTTTTCTGTCACTGAGAAAAAAGTTTAAAATTGGGATTAATAGTAGGAAAAGCTTCATAGGGCTGTCAGTACAGAAGATTTTTCTATTTTCGATTACCTAGTAGAGTTAATCTAAATTTTCTATCCAACCTTCTCATACTATGCGTGATTTTGCGGAGCCGTCCTGTCCTCAGTACATTCTCTATGCAATCGATATGCTTTTTACAAAATTTCGTGCTTTGGAATCCCGTGGAAGTCGTGCACGTGTGTTCCATTTTTGTTATCAAGATTATCCGCCCGCTTTGTTATTCGAAGGATCGCCTTTTTGTGATCAGAATTTTCTTAGAGCGACACTTCCAGGAATTTCTGGTTTGCTCTAAGACTGTTATTTGAATGAGAACGATGAAGTTTGTTTTTGGCTTGGGTTGACTTCTCTAGCGGGATGAATAACCACCGCTGCACTACGTAGATCGGTGCTTAGAAACACATCTCAAGCCAACGATGGGCCTCTGAACCGTTGAAGGTTTTGCGTAACTTTGAAACGAGCGCTCAGTTCTGTTACCACTAATCTAATTATCCAAAAGCTGATCTTATCACAGTCGTGTCACGCGGCGTTTAGTGGCTTTGCTGCTTAAAGCAACGCCTATGTACCACCTTTCAAGTGCTTAGTGGTTTTTTTTGACAACCAGTCATAATCTTTTGATAACAAGAGATTCAAGTGTTTGTGAACAAGACGTGACTTTAGTAGAGACCTTTTCCTGTCGCCTGTTGTTATGAACGGCGTATATGGTGTTCACCATAGGTTACCATGGCTCATTATGCAAAATATATCGCTGCCAGGAAGGAAGGGTTTGACGTGCTTATGCTGAGTCTATGTCAATATTTTTCATACTCGCACATCCCATACATTAATTATGACTCATTGTGTGGCTAGAATCTAAATAATCATCTATGATCAGTCGACTTACTAATTTAATCTACTTAACAAGAGCGCATGTGGCGCAGTGATTAAAGTGCTCTGCGTCGCACACGAGGTCAGTCGCTTGATCTCGCGCTTTTGGCTCACCAAGCCATCCATCCCTCCGGGGTCGGTAAATTCTGCCAGGCTGGTCTTAGACTCATCTGGGAGGATAAGCAGCGCTGACTCGGTTCAACTGGTGATCACCGCGAGTCATCGTAAAGGCGAGATAAGCATCCAATCACCTCAAACGAAGTTAGAAAATTGAAGACGCATGGCGCATCCCTCAGGGATTGATCAACGCCGAGTGTTTTATTCTTTTAACTAATCCGTTGAATGTAAACATTAATTATACGTTTAAATTGTCCACTCGTGCTGCTGCAGTTGTGCGTTTGTATCCAAATTGTCGCAATGTATCGAACTAAACTGCTGGGAAAGAAAAATGTTCTCGAGGATATGAAAAATTTTTGTCATATAAATACAGCAGAAACGGTTTAGGTTAATTCTTAGATTACTTACTTTGGGATGTGGTTCTCGTGAATCGGTAGAGTCCAATTTCTATCTCTGTACTTTATAGATTCTCAAAAGGATAAGAACGACTGGGTGGAGAGCATTTGTGCAGTAATCGAAGATTGTCGAGCAAACTCGGCTACCTTTGGTGGTAGCAATGTAAGTCCCGCTGCACATGTGAGTAACATCGAGCACCTTCTGATTGAAATTGAGGCTATAGCCTGATTTCACTCAATCAGCCTTTTCTATTGCTCCATAATTTGCCAATTACTGCACTAATTATAGCTTTTTATATTTAGAAAACTTCAGTGGGTGAAAGCAACAACAATTACTGCGAAAGTCGAAATTGTGCCGACTGTGACACGGAGTTCAGGTGGGTTTCGTGGAGAGCAAAATAACGTGATTATTATGTAAACAATGAAATATTATATGGTTAGAATTTAGAAAAATATTTATGCTATCACAATCATAAGAAACTAAATATCAAGAGTCATGAGAGTCCTTTATACGAGCTGTTTGTCTCATTACCTGAGCAAATTATTTATACAGCAGTTCTTTACACATTTATATTACGAGAACTATCCAGTTCAATAGGAAAAGATCTGTGAGGTGATAGAAATCGAACATCTGGATTTCACTATGCATCATTGAAACAATCGAGCGAGAACCTGGAATTTTGCTATGTAATCTTTTGCTATAGTGAAATATGATCATTTTTGATCTGTGAAATATCGAGTTTTTTTGCTTTATTCAAGTAAAGATATTTTAACTCGCAAGGCTGTAACGTGCATTGAGCGAAATGTTCATTATAATAAAGTGAGGGTCTCCATCAGTATGCTTCACTCATACTGAGCTTTAACCCTTTTCGGATGGCTGCTGATCGAATTTTTACGCGATGCGCGATTTATTCAGTGTGAATTTTTTTCTCCGCTTCGAGAGAAACTTCATGTTTGTTGTATCAGTCTGATACTTCATAATTTTCTCTACATTCTCACATACTCTTTGTGCATATATAACTTTTGTGTGCGGAAAATTGTTAGTGTGATTCGTAATTTTATCTTCTCTCGTACAACGCACTATGAAGACCTTCCCAAACCAAGTTCAGCTTCAAATCGCTGAGACTCGTGCTATTGAATATGTTCTAAATAGTTCAATGGAAACTAGCTGCTCACCTTAGTCGTGCAATAAGTACTTCGAGCGTAGACATAATTTCATCTCGCTGCTACAGCGCACAGGGAAGGCTTTCTTAGAAACAAATATAGTATAGAGATCGTCGAAACTTAAGCTTTGGAATAACTGCAAAATTTAGCAAAGATACTTTGTTCAGCAAAAAGGACCTCTAAAATTTTGATAGTCGAAAACGATCGTCACCGTCCGGAAAGGTTCATGATTGATATATTTGAGACATGTAAACATGTTCTACACGCCAGACTGTTGAAGATAAGGAAGATGGATACGTAATGCGTATTAAAGACAATCGCTGGGCGAGGGCCCGGCTAGATTTATAAAGAAGTCTGAACGCACAGCAAGTAAACCACCGACCCAATGGTCCATATATTTACGGAAGGCCTAGAAGAAAAGATGATGCTCAAACGAATCTCTGCATCGAGAAGGCCCACTAAGCTGCTCATCCCCCGTTTGAGAAAAATAAAAGTTTTACTGATGCCCGCTCGAGTCAGTCGACGATCGACGGGGGACAAGTGATACAAGTGCTGTCTGAGATCGATGATATATATTTTTCAACACATATTCTTCGATAATCGTAATTTAAATACGAAATAGATATAGAATTAATAAACGGAAGTTCGTTCGAACAGAACAACGCTCGTTAGGATTTGTGGGCCAGAGCGCTAGAGTACAAAATTTCTGAAGGTTCAAATTTGGTTTCCATTTTTCAGAAAATTTTTGTTTCAATTGTACCTAGCTTACCTAAGCTTGATAAATATTTTAGAGCAAGTATACGTACGATTGAGACGACCCAATAAAATCTCTTTGGTACAATTCGGTTAGACGGCGGCAAATTTTCAAGCCGACCTCATTCGCTGGAATGGAACTTTTCATAGTAGTTTCAGTAATCATTCGAAAGCTTGAATTTCTTTCTATTCTGGAGTTCTACATAGTCGATTTTTTGAAGCACGCTTTCATAGCGCTGTAAAACCTGGAATACAATTATGTTTCACATGACCATGTGTTTTTTTATCTCGCTTATATTTCGCTGAACAAAACTCCTTTCTTAGAGTGCTAGTACTCATTTTATAGCACAAGCTTCAAAGAGCTCAAAGATCTAAAAAAAGCTCTTTTGATTTTTGATCTCCTTTAGCCTTTTAATTTGTGCTTTTGATGTCGCCGGACATAGTCCTTTCTCCAAACTATACTATTAGTATTCACCCGATAGCGTAATTTTTCCCGGTTCAACCAAGGTGCTTATTTTCTGGAAATACTGTTCAGCAGGGTAAATAAGATCAATTTTTTATATTTTCGGCAGGTTGTTTACTGACTATTCGACTAAGCGGCGGCCGAGACATGGGGCTCGGCACGAGGCGGGGCGACGCAAAATATTATTCAATTGAGAATTTTTCCTCCGCTTTGGAAGAAGCTCTTGATAAAACGATTGACGAAAATACTACGAAAGTTCCTCTACAATTGATATACTTTTCGGCTTCCAACGAGTCAAAATTCGTCGTAAAAATGAAGACCAATAGCGAGGGTGAAATAAAATTTTATTCTGTTAGCCATAGCCCTATAAGGGGGTGTTTTGGAATACTGGCAAAATTTTTTGTCTAGCGAATGAGATCAGCTCAAAAATTTGTCGCGGTCTAATCGAGTTGTACCAACTCTTCTATATAACATACAGTGCTCGAACAAACTTCAATAGCTTTTTTTTTTCTGAAATGACTTATCTTTGTATGCTGGAATGGCCGTTGAATCTTAAGCTTAGAATCTTATCTATGGCATTTTTATTTCAAATCTTTAATCGATTTCAGCCTCTTCTACCGTGGTGTGAAATGCGGCAAGTGTCGAAGGAAACTGTGCAAAAAGTGCTTCGGCAGGTATCGTAGCGAGAGTAAGAATCAACGAATCTGTGAGCCGTGTGTAAAAAACATGGTGAGCAGAGCTTCTTTAGTCTTCTTTAATTACCATTTCGTCTTTTCCATCATCATACTTTCCAATCTATCATAATCCTCATACTTATATAAATTGTGGATCTCTTCATCTTCTTAGCGACTACTGTGCAAAAATAAGAATATTCTTAAATCACTACGTTTCGAGCTTTACACATAACAAAGAATGTGGAAAAAAACGGACGTGACAGCGGAAAGCTTTTTGATCGTCAGGGTTTCGAAACGATTCGCCGCTCGACGTCTGCTCAATCAAATGGACGACCGAATGTTCTAGCAACACCCGCTCAAGGGAAAGGAATTCTACACGCTAGCATGGTAAAGGTGAGGTTGTCACATAATATCCTATTTTAGATTATCTCAAACTTGATTACTGTCAAATACATACATTTCTTTTTGTAAAGCGTAGTAATCTTGACTTGTGCACAATTGTTCTGTCCCCACAGTTTTACGTTGAGCAAAAGTTGTAGGAAATCTCCGGAAGTTTCATTTTTTGACATGTGTCGTTTGTGTCGTTTTATTGATAATTTTGTACGTATTTTTCTAGTTCATCAATTTTAGCTCTAAAATCTCTATTGAAGAGTATGATTTGCGTATGTTGATCCGCCACTATTGTTGAAAAGGTTTAATAACTCGTAAAGCCGTCGATATGATCAATGAGAGTGAAAGTGCTAGCTGTTAAAGTGACAAAGTCTCATGACAACTATGGGCAGGTGGTTTAAGCGATTTCAAAAAGGCAATTTGACTCGAAATTGGCTGCACTTTGAAGGCGACATGCAAGTCGCTTTGGAGGTTGATCCTTTACCGAGGACTCGTGATTTGGTTGAAGAGCTTTGTGTTTCGCAGCGGACCGTTTTCAACAAGTTGCACAAGTTTGACTTTGCCCAGAAGAAGAAGAAGAAGAATGACAGGAAGTCGTGGACAATGGTGATCTATACTTTGAGGACTAGTTGTTGTTGTTTTCGTTGTTAATTCGCGCTCAGAAACGAGACTTTCAAGAGATTTCCAGAACTTCTGGCTCAGCCACATAGTTATCACTGACCTGAAAGTCGGTACTCTTCTTTGATGCTTTTATAAGGATTGTTTTAGTAGTTATTTTGACACATAAGGTATATATATATATAAAGACTTTTCTTCTTCTAACTATCTGTCTTTTAGCATTAATTATGAAGATTTAATGTTTAGATGCATTTATCCTACTCAATCAACCGTTCTAAGAATATTTCCCGAGCTCTGATCATTGAGCAATCATTTCCTTCTTGAAATGACAATTATTTTCAGTTCCGCGGTTCACTTGGCAAGACATTTGAGCGTTATTTTGTCGTACGTAACGACTTTTGCCTCTACTCTTATTTATCACCTGATGTGAGTCTTCTTGAAAATCACTGCTTTTCTTCAAAGTTCGTGCATGAAATGTTTCATATCTTATGTTTTAATGTAATGCTAATAAGGGTAAATTTGAAAACGTGACGAGAATAGATAACATACATACGACAACTATATCATAAATTATAACCACTTTGCCTGTCTGCTATGGCCTAGGTAGTTTCCTGGAGCTTCGTCATGGAAAGATCCTAGAGCGGTCATTGGAAAGTATATAAGTTTTAATTCCATGTCAAATTTTAAGCTAGCTATCAGTAAATGGAAGTTTGTTATCATAGTAATCTCTCTCTTTCCCTAAGCTTTAGTACTGAACATGCCCTCCAGCACCGATTTGCTTCATTTTAGGATGAATGCGCATTGGCAATGTTGCCATTGCCCGGATGTGAGGTGAAACTATGCGGTGAACGCTTTACTTTCTCTCTTCGGGTCGGATCTCGCAGGATGTACACGGTGACCGTAGATGACGAGCAGAATCAATTACGTTGGATGGCTGTGCTGGATCTCGCAGCCAATGTCCAACTGCAACAAATGTCTGAGAATTGACGGACCAACAGATCTAAGCGTCGCTCGAGGTGCTCTGCTTTTGCGAGCTTACTGTAATAGACACAAAGCGATGTTCTCATAGTACATCGTAATAAACCTGACTCTAAGTCGCATACTCTTGCCGTAAAATGCATTCTTTGACGAAGACGAACATGACGGTCATCATCGTCATTTTTGAAGTTTTCGAGTTGTAGTGAGTAGGAAATTTTTATTTCTTAGTTTTGTAAACAGTCGTCTTGTTCTCAGTGCAAAAGTTTAGCCACGGGCCGTAAAAAGATTCTAGTCTGCCCCCTGTCGTCACATCATCAACTCATATCAATTGCCCTTTTTGCTGTCACATCACTAACTCATATCAATTGCTCGTCTTACTGTGTTACTTCTGAGTGAGTACCGTAGTACCTTCAGTACTGTACAGAATCTCTCTTCTCTCACTTATCAACTTTTTCATTGGCCACTTGATCCAATGAGCATTGTTCATATGCGCATGTGTTGCTGAATGTTCTGAGTTCTTCTCTTACTCTGCTCGACTTCTACTGTACAAAAGGCGTGACGTAAATAATAAAAATTATCGATCAAAAGCTTTCGTGAATTATCGATCGATCAGGTCTTCACTGCTTCGTAGTAAACAGGTAGAGTGGGCTTCAAAGAAGATGTGAGAATAATGAATCTACCAACTAAACACCTTTAGCAAATAATCGGAGTTCCATGTCCAGAAACAATTTTGAGATTGAAATCCATAAGCAGCATTAACAGTAGATTGAATTCTAAGGATAATTGGTGAAAGCTCTTGGCGTTCACCAACACGTGAGGGATGCCACCATGTATTTTGTATGTATTCGTCTTCAATTTTTAACTTTTTTAAAGGTGATTAAATGCATGCTTGGCCATCAAAATGAATCGTATTGGCTTGCCAATGTATCAAGCCAGTGTAGCTATCCTCCCAGACAAGTGTGGTGCCAATTCATTTATCCCAAAAGGATGGAAAGTTTGGTAGACCTCGACACAAGATCGAACCATTATTACCGTTATTTATTACAGGGCACCTTGCCCATTGTGCCACAATCGCTCAACGCTCATGAATTCTTTATTTTCACTGCTTTTTTACAGCAGTGATATGATGCTACAAGTATTCATCTGAGAATGATGAGTGGTATGCAAAACACTCGACATCAGGAGGGATTTGAACCCCCGCGTTTTACCTACACCGAGGGCGTGTGCTACCTTTACACCACTGGTGCCAACGCTCTGCAACCACTCGAAGAAGGATTAGGCTCTGAACTCATTCAGATGCATGAATGGCTGAAGTTTTGGTTTTTTTCTCGACTACTTTTTGTGCAAGTATCTATACAGTTTTCAGAAAAAATGTGTTGAGAACAAAGTTGTTTAACAAAGTAACTCGGAACTTTGTAGACGTCATTATTTGGTGCAGTGCAAATCTCCCTATATAAAGCTTCTATGAAACAGGAGCAAAGGTGGAGAGCGTTACATCGTGATAATGACCCGTTGCGGACGGCGGCCATTTTCGCTCAGCGGGCCGCTCAAACGGCTACGAAGCGCTGGACGCTTCATGATAATGTGGTAGTATATTGACGAAGTTTAGATTCGTAACCACTAAAAAAGATTCATGCTTGGGTGAGTGAGAAATATTTTAGAAGAGACTTCATCAAGACTACTACTGGTCGATACATACCGAAACAGTTACAAAATAGCGAATTGTTTGTCAAAAATGGTGCTGCACACTGCATACGATGCCTCTTCTCAGATAGCAATCAACAGTATTTCGTTATTAGTCTACTAGAAGTCAAAACCATTATATAAAACACAGAAAAAGGTTCTTCCTGATTAGGAGAGGACAAATGAAAAAACGCCTCAATCGCTGGAATGGAACTTTCTATAGGAGTGTTAGCAACCATTCGAAAGCAGAGCTTGAAAATACATCCCCACGTCGCCGGTTTTCCAAAAAGACTTTCTTCTGGCGTTACTACAGAAGGAAATTTCTTGGCTCCAGACGTGCATGTTTCTCTCTAGACACAGCTATTTCTTCGAACTACTAGTTATCATCCAAGCGTACCCGATTTTGATTCCAATGCTGTGCTTACATCCTGAAAAGACTTTTTCTTTGAAACGCACTAGGAAAAATAGTTGATTTGGCATCTGCAGTCAATGGCCGCATTGGCCAATTCACGTGTCGGCGCGTGAGGAGGCCACTTAGATGACGAATTGATGATAGATTTTTCGGGCCTATGGACGTATAGAGAAGTATCGCGCCATCAGTTCACGGATCCGCGTCACGCGCACGCACGTGAGTTGGCCGATGCGCCCATCAATCGCAGATGGGAATTCAACTTATTTTACCTGCTGCTCGGAATTTGGTGAACATCATTTTAGAGAAACGATCTTTATAGGATATGGACACAGCTTTGGAATCGATTACACTGAAGAATAATTACTAATAGTCTGAAGAACGCGCTGTGTTCCGCGGGAAACATGCGTGTCTGAGATATAGCTTTGTATGGAGATCGCAGCGTTATAAAAGGATGTGTTGGAAAACCGGCGAAATGGGATTGTAGCCTCAAGTCTCAGCTTCCGAATGGTTACTAACACTCCTTTTAAAAGTTGCTCTCCAGCGAGTGAGGTCGGTTTTTCATTTATCAATCCTAATGAGAAAGAAGTCAGGAAAATTTTACCCGTTGTTTGATGGCTACTAGTTTTTTTTATGTACCGACTTATACTTTTGTAAAACTTTAATCACCGTTTAATCTTTGTCAATGTCCGTGAGCACTAATTCAAGACGTAATCTTTATCCGATTAGTGCAATGTACTATGAAGGCCTTTTCAAAAGCAAGCATAGTACTGAGATTTCCATTTCTCAAAGTATCAAATGTTCACTAACAGTCTAGTGAAAAAGGTTTTTTCTGAAAGTAACAAAGAATCACGAGCACATTCAGCAGAACACCACTAAATTCTACAAATTCCATACTGAAAGGAAAAAATTTTAAGGAACTTTGCTTCAAATCAAAAGTTTTCTACATAATGCCATATAATCCGCTGTGAAGTTAGGAAGAACTCCAATTGCGGAACGTTGTTTTTTACCCGCGTGTACGTATGCCCGCATAGAAGAACACCTAGCTGACAAGCGTCTTAATTAACGGAACACCCCGCTAGGGACGCATAGAGAACAGAAACACGACAGAGTTGATTTTGGAATCGAAGTCACCATCCTGGCGCAGAAACATAAAACATCAGCGCGAAAAATTCCGGAAGCACTTGGGATTGACACCACCAATCCGACTACAAACCGCAGGGAGGAATGCCGCGTTATCACACGTGATTCGAGTCAGTATATAAGACTGTTGTTTTGATGGGTAGGGTGTATTACGAGCCTATGCGATCTCCTTCCGGTGATCTCCACTTAAATCATTCAGTGGAACACATTCAAAAAGCGGTGAGTATGTTGAGAGTTGATATTGTGCTTGATACGATTGAAATCTAAGTCTGGTGGCTTTTTCTAAAGGGGTAATGGAAGTGTTCAACTGCTTGGATTGCGGACAATTTGACCTTTCCAGGCTCTGAAGAAGGCGAATTGCCGAAACGTCAGCTGTGAAATAAAGTTCAATGTAACACCTCGTGTTTGGCTTAGAGAAGAAAATCAGGAACTATGTTGTTTTTTCAATTACTAGAACGTGTTATAGACGTCTTCTTACGAACCGAGCATATCATCGAAGTCAGAATTTCTTAGCTATCGATTGGTTACAAAACTAGAAATAAATAAGCAAAAATGTTTAATAACAGGTGGGAATATGTTCCTTTTCGCAACCATGTGGTTTTCTCACTAGAAAAAGGCGTGATTTTGGAAATCACCAACGAGAGTTTTATTAAAATTATCGCAACAGGAGTCTTTTTAGTGATAAAAAAACATCTACTCCGAACAATACTCCTTTAAAACTTTTAATTGGCTCGGATTTGAATTGGAGGCGCCACTACCTTCAATTTCATTCAAATGAGATGAACACGCTGAGGAGAGACCCCTCACAGTCAGCAGAGGATTAAATGCTTCAAAGCTTTTTTATAAAAATCTCTTCTGAACAAGTTGATAGATACCGACGTTATTATAGTTGACAAAGTGGTCTCATGAGTATCTGAACCATTCAGTTTTGCATCAGCTGTTTTCACCAAATAAAAAACAAGAATAGCCATTTTGTTGGCTACCGCTGAACTAGTGCGAATTGAAATCCTGCATTAAACGGCATCTCTTGATTAGTTACTTTCAAGATGGATTGTATTGCTAGTGAGAAACTTCTTGCTAGGTGTTAATCTGGATGACATGACCAAAGTTGATATTGTGTGCTATGCGGTTTTCATCCGTTTTGGTTTTGATCGTCGACTTACCTTTTCGGAATTCAGCCTCTGCTCGTCATTCCCTCTTGTCAGAGCTGTTCAGTTCAATCCTCTTCGACTCTATAACAGGGATTTCAGGCAAATCCAAACGTGTTTCATCTCTAAGTTATGGGATTTCATGTTGTACACAGCCATTTCGAAAAAAGCTAAATTTTTCCTCTACGTCTTCCTTTGGTAAGTCTGCCTGTTTGAACTGACTCTGACTGGTTGTGTGTAGCAGTAGATGCACAGTTAATAATAGAAGATACATTAGGAAACATGTTAAAACACTTGAGGAAGCGAGAGATGAGCGCAGCGTTAGCGTTAGAAGATCTCCCCTAGCGTAGTTTCAGCGAGGTAATTATGCGGGATGACAATGCGTGGTCGTGCCCTATTTTGCTACAGAAATCTGATTAGTGTGTGCTTAGATCAAAATGAAATTGCTAACAGAAGACTGTAGACTGAAAATTGTGTCTAACAGAACACTATTTCGTTATAGTTAATCTGAATCATATGTGATTAGATGTACATGTAAATGTTAATCGCAAATGTTTCGGTAAAAACAGTCGCGTTCAGGAATGTCGTAGTCTACACCGTAGCGGCTATATTCTGTACAACTACAAAAGCTGCCTGCCACAGTCCTGCTTACCACTGCTGAGAGCTGTATATCCAGAAGTTAAAAGTCTATACTTCTGCCCACTAGTTATGTTAGCCTTTGACGTACGTTTGCCATTGTTCAGGCATCGCATTTTCAAGACAAGAGAATGTGACAGTGGCTCTAATTTCCGCTCGTCCATAAAAGCTAAAACTTTTGACCCCTTTTTCTACTAGCATAATAATAAATGCTCTTATCGCCATCGTTTCTGATAAGACGTTCGATAGCGTTGTCTTTTCTGTTTTGATAGCGTTACACCTACGAATTGCATGCTAAATGAGGTGCACTTAAATAGTAGAATAGACGGGCAAAAAGTTGGTTATGTCCACCACATTCTCAATGCTCTTTACTTTTCTCAAGCCGCTCGCTTCCTCATGCTGAGACCTGGGCCAAAGTGTCCGTCATTTCAGCTACATAAGCATGTCTGAGACTTTCGAAGATGTTCATTCTGTTGAGTATAAATAGAGTAACAAGATCAAATCATCTAGTTAACATCGTTTATCTGAGATTCAGGAGAACTCCACTGAGTCGACTTTTGCTCTATGTCCTATTTGATACTCGCATGAAATCTTCGAAGAGTGATACTCAGTAATTTTAATGAGTGGTCCATGGTCAAACTTTTAAATTACACCAGCGCCAATTCTCTGAGTGAAATTCCGGCTGAAAAGTGGCTCTATGGCTTACTTCTTTCTGGCATCTTTGTAAGCTAAGCCCTGGAGTAAAATTGAGATCAAGCCTCTTATCCGTACTTGTTGTGAACAATTTCGCATGGGAGTTCATTGGAGCCACGAGAAAAGGTCCTTTAATTCAGCTTTTCCTAGTGACAATCAACCAAGAGGAGGTTGTCAGGGTTTCTTACATTCGGTGTCCATTATTTTTTCTTATAGACGATCTGAACTAGGTCCGTATACTTTACAATTGATTGATCGGATCTTTTTCGCGAAATTGGCTGGATGATTGTTCATCGCAAATATGCAAATTCTCCCACGAGCGCGTTATAAATATTTTACACAGCAACAGAAAGGACAGCTCATTGCGTTACAAAACAAGCAAGCAGTCCAGCCCTACAATCAAATTGCTTCTCAAAATAAGTAGAAAATGTTTTTTGATCCTTCTTGTGTTTGCTCACTAACAGCGAGTGACTCACCACATAGCCTAGCTAACCCAGTGAGGGCAATTCCATTAGAGAATTAAGTGATAAAAGGGCGATATCAACTTGAATTCAACTAATCTCCGCGAACCATATCCAGACTGTAAATGAGCCAAAATGAAAGATGAACAAGATGGGTGAATCTCAAAATCTTCAAATGTAATCTTTGTTGTATAGTGATGTGCAAAACTCCCGCTTCACGCAGGACTCGAACCGACGCCTCACTCTTCCGAGAACGCGTGATCTAACCCCTTGAACAACTGACGCCCATTTTGCACACTACTCTTTCTATGCTACAACGCATCTATCTGTCAGCTGGCAACCGTCAACGGCTTGCTACGGGTCGGTATCGACACTGAACCCCAGTGACGCTGAAAGATATGGGTATTGATGATCAGATGGAATGCTTTTTATCTAACCCTGTCCGTATTTGGAAACTCATATCACCGCTATAAGCGATTAGATAAAAAGAATTTCATTTGAATCTCAAAGTTCTACTTAGACAATAAGACGGCAAAGTTTCGGGTGAACTATCAATGTTTTAAATCAATGTGGCTATTGATCCGCTGTTCAAAGCTCTACTCCACGTCGGTTACTTAGATATGAGCGTCACAGGAATGCAGCATGCTATCCGCCAGCTATCATTAGCTCCATCAAAGTTGATTACCGATGAAAAACTGCAAAAACTTTCTCTATCAGTATTGGACTGTGCTTGAACAAGTAAAAGGACCGGAAGAATGTGAAAAAGCCTGACCGACCAATGACTACCGTATGACCTCTGGGACACAAACATTTGGATTGACTGTCTTCCGATCACACAATCCATTCGCTTCGTTTTTTCTAATGGTCGTCACGACTACCAGCCAAAGAGCAATCGAGTGCGCAAACACTCTGTGTTAGGTGCAAATTTCGCTTGACATAGAGTGTAAAACATTCGTGTTCGATGACTCTCTGTAAGGGAGTAGAGCTCCCGAGAGAACTGAGTATGAAAATATCGAAAGACGACGGGTTCTGCCCGACTGACGAGTTTGTAAGGACGAAACACGTGTCTCGGGCTGTACAAGAGCCCTTACCAGACCACATGACAAGTTGGTTCAAATAATAATGGAAGGATCTATCAAAGTATATTGTACAAAAAATATATTAAATTGAGAAGGACTAATTAAATACTAGAGAGAAGTATAAAGTAGACCAAACTTGTCTCTGACTTTGGAAGCGTTTTCTATAGCCAATCGATTATAGCTGTTTGGAAACGTACTTGGCCTTATACTAAGCAATTGTTTCAGCAGATGGGAACGATTAACAACTATAGAAAAAACTAGAGAAGTAATCGTCTCAAAAGAGACGAACGTTTTACATTCTATGTCAAGCGAAATTTTCACCTAGCACATAGTGTTTGCGCACTCGGTCGCTCTTTGAGTGGTGTTTTTATCATATTATACTTTTATTTCTCTTCTTTTGTCTTCGATGAGTCTGTGTAAGGGAGTAGAGCTCCCGAGAGAACTGACTATAAAAAGATTGAAAGACGACGGTGTTCTGCCCAACTGACGATTCTGTAAGGACGAAACACGTGTATCGGGCTGTACAAGAGCCCTTACCAGACCACATGACAAGTTGGTTCAAATAATAATGGAACAATCTATTGAAATTTGAGCGTGGTCTTAATAAAGCACTCGAAACAAAGGTACAATAAACTTTGCATATACTTGAAAGTCATTGATTCATGGTATCGACTGTTTTTAAAACCTCGCAATAACCATTCAAAATAAAAAAAAAGAATGTTTAAAGCCTAAGCATTCAAAATAATTCTTGAAAAATGCTTAAAGCTCATTACACACTGTGCCATCACCATATACGCCTCCCTCCTTGCTATATGCAGAGCTTAATGTAGGGCGTGGATCACTGACGAGGAGAACGAGACCTCCGAAACACCGGTGTATGGCCCTGGCGTACCGATCTCGCTTAAACTTTAAGCATCCTTTTTTTTTGGAATCATTGATCCTCTTGGAGATTTTCGCTAGCGTGTAATTTGTACCAGAACTAGAATGCTGGAAGCAAAATCATAGAAAAGTAATCGGAGTATCGCTTAAAATATGAATCCTCAAAAGTGCACGAATTTAGTCAAACGGCTTATAGGACCAAAGTGGCGTTTAGGTTGTTATAATTTCTTCTTCAATTAAGAGAGGCTAACGAATTGAAGAGTTTGATCCTAAGTAAACAAATTTAAGGAGAGGCTACCTATACCTGTAACGACTAATCTACTTGGCCTAAACTGAAACAATGAGGAACTGCCGCAGAAATCGTGCTAATCATTCTTCTTCAATAGCGTATCACTCATTTTTCCGGCCTATTCTAGCATCATTGAAACAATCCACTTTATTGTCCTCATAAATGTCTTATCGCAAGAATAGTGAAATAATCTTGGAAAGGCTCTGATACGCTATCAAAGTGCAGCGGCTAACACGCCTCCAGTGCATGCGGCTCTCACTTTTTCAGTTCCACTCGAAAGAACTACTCTTCATACCCATCGTTTCGAGTGATTTCTTAAGAACACGCTTAAATTTCAACACATTTCATGACTATTTCGAGCCAACATGTCATGTGGTCTGTTATGGGCTCTTGTACAGCCCGATACTAGATGACGATAGACGATTTCCGCAATTACCGTCAAGTAGATCGGCAGTGTTGTACACTCGATTGTTCTTGGCTGGTATTTTAAAAAACTATACCGTTCGTTTCAAGTATTTTGTAGAGGGACTGGAGTATCCCGCGAGGATTGGCTGAAGACGAAGGGCCTACCCGACTAATGAGGCTGCTCAAGATCGATAGACGTGTATCGGGCTGCACAAAGCCCATTAAGTACAGACCACATGACATGTCACATGATACATTTCAGCCTAGTTTTGAAAGACGAGTAAAAACGTCAACAAGTATTCTGTTAATACCAAAAAAGAATGATTTAAGCTCAAAAACGAGGTTGTTACGCCAGGGTCATACACCGGTGTTTCGGAGGTTCGTCCTCCTCGTCAGTGACCCCCGCCCCACATTCAGCCCTGCATTGAAGCAAGGAGGGAGGCGTATGTGGTGATGGTACAGTGTCATAGTACACTGTGCCATCACCACCTCTCAGTCGATAGATTTTTGCTGTTAGATCATAGGCGAAAAACCTCGTTTTTTGAGCTTAAATCATTCTTTTTTGAAATTATATTGAATGTTTTTTTTCGTGGTTTCAAAAACAGTCGATCTTTTGATCTATTCTGTTAATAATCGGATTCATGTTGGTCAGTGTTCTTATCGCATATTTTGTTCGAGAGTAAAGTTCACAAAGGTGTGCACAACTTTTCCCGTTGTCGTTACCTCACAGCTATTCATTTAATCAAACTCGGAATAATACCAATTGAATTTAGCAATGATAATTTTACTATGGCAGCTCTGCTATTCGACTGTGGTTGCGACTACTCGCAATGAAACCTATTCGGACGTCATTCCTCGCTCGAAGATGTTGCCATTGGCGGCTGCAGCTTATTCAGAATCTCCGCAAGACTGTCTTGAGAACAGATTCACCAATGCTACGGTTGGTGACCGAAGCACATATCAAATCATCAAGAATCTTTGCTGTCCAGACAGAGTCAACAGGATTTTATAGCTGAAACGACAAGTGACTGTCCAATGTGATCCCATCAAAGGTGATACTTGCTCTGGATACTCTGCAGTGCTTCACAACGACGAGGCCATTGTCCTCAGTTATAGGTTAGTTTATGACAATTACACACCTTGCTACAAAATCAGTAACTAATTACATCTTGCTTCGTTAGACATCGGGCAGTTTACTGTCGCATCATTTATGGCGGTCACGGATGGGACACTGGGTTGGAAAATTATACATCTTCATACGGCATATCTTGGTAAATTTTAGTGAGCAAGAATAGAAGAATGTATACCAAAGATCTGAATACTATAGTATTAGTGATAACATTTATTTAATGACTTGAAAGCCTACTATTAAGTGTCACTCGCTCTTTCATAATCAGGGTAGGAAGCCAATAATGATGAGTAAACAAGCAAGTCGTTATTTCAATACTATCACGATTGCTTTTGTGAAACAACTTCTTAGAAGTCCTCAGATTTATTGAGAATTTCTAAAAGTAGAGATTCCTGTTATTGCTACTACGAGTAACGATTATTTATCTATTTCGCAAAGAGTGAACTGCCACTATAACCACTTATTTGACAGAAATATTGAATAATTTCAAAAAAGAATGTTCAAAGCCTAAGCGAGGTTGGTCACGCCAGGGCCATACACCGGTGTTTCGGAGGTCTCGCCCTCCTCGTCAGTGACCCTCACCCCACAATAATCTCGAAGTATTAATTTTCCTTAAGAACACAATTTTGTCGGCATTTATTCAAAATGTATTCCGCTGCCAAAACTCGTGGATCTGTGAACTGTCATTGATCTGAACCGTCTAAGACCTCGTTAGTCATCACGTAACTCGGCTGGTCACCGATAGATTCCGTTTGTTTCCCATATGTTTTAGAGTTGATCAGATGACTCTGCTGAATTGAGGCACAGGTACTGACGTGAAGGCAGCGAAAATGGGCTTGTCTGTGTATGAATGTGGCATAGGACCGCTCCTATATGACCATAGTGATAGTGGGGAAAATCAAACTTCTACGCAGAACGTGTGACCCACCGGAAGGTGAAACCGACACTTCACAACACAGTACTGACATCATTCAGCACTTTGAATCACGGCGAAATGCTTACTAAGAATAATTTCAATAATACCTTTATTTCGAGTGTTTTATTAAAATCACCCTCAAATTTCAATATATCTCATGGTTATTATTTGAGCCAACATGTCATGTGGCCCGTTATGGGCTCTTGTACAGCCAGATACACGTGTTTCGACCTTACAGTCTTGTCAGTCTGGTAGAACCCGCAGTGATGTCGGCTCAATAATAATTATGAGATATGTTGAAATTCGAGCGTGGTCTTAATAATGCACTAGAAATAAAGATATAATAATACACAAGTACCAGCCATAGAGCAATCGAGTATACAACATTGTATGTTCGGTGATGATATCACTTGACTTGCAGTGTAAAGCGTTCGTCGACGTTACTCCTTAGTGTAGGGACTGGAGCACCCACAGAGGATTGGCTAAATGACGGCGGGTTCTTCCTGGCCACATGACATGTTGGCACAAATAATAATTTTGAGATAAATTTATATAATGCTCAGTGATATGCAGAACTCTGAACGTCGGAAGAAATTCGAGCCCGCATTTCGCCGTTTCCGGGAGTGGTGTTAACCATTGCACTGCCAGCGCTCTTGTTCTGCCATCACATTTTTGCGACACAATACATCAATCTGGAGCAACCAAGTGGCAACGGTTTATGTTGGCAAGCACATATCGACATTGAACCTACTCACGCCGAGAAATATTGAATGATATGCCGCTGCTGAAGCGGTTAACTAAATAATTCTAGTTGAATATTCATGATTTCTGCCTCTAACTAGCTCTTCATCCTGCTTTTGATTCTGTTCAAAGGTCTGTGGAAATTTACATTCAAAATTTCAGAGGAACTAGAGGATTTTTTCAACTTATTGAGGAATTTGATGAAACTGTCTTCAAGAGAAAAGTGAGTGAAAGTTCTTCGACTAATGCTGGTTTTCTTAGCTTCTTTCCAACTTATTCATTATTTAGTTGTTGGTAAATTTCTTTTGGAATTTTTCCTCGAGGAGAATAGATGGTGAACGAGGATTATCTTGAGGCCGCTCATATATTTTTTCTATCAAACCTGATATGTCATTGATACCAATGAAAGCGAGCTTACTCAACATTTCAGTCTCCATGGATTGCTGGTGGAAATGTCTCGGAATATTTTAACAATGCGTTCGTGCTTCTATGGAATGCAGGAATGGAAGATGATTTTCATGTCCTTAGATCGCAATATCCCTTATATCAAATTTGGGTGAGTGAAAAGCCCTGGTGGCACGCGCGGCGAAAATCCTTTTTTTAAGATTTGTGCGACCTTCTTTATTGTTGCAGAAGAGATTCATAATATTCAATTTTATTCTAAACATTTATTCACACTGAGCATATCACGTTCTCTCAAAACAGTCAATTGCTTTGATCTTATCAAATAGACAGTTCCTCAGATCAATTTTAAACTTTTCGTAACATCACATTGTTTCATGTTAACAGCCAATCTAACATATTTTCGCCATTACAAAACACTATATTCTCAGCAATCGAAGTGAAAACGCTCTAGGGTCGGCTATCTCAAGACCAGAAAGATAATCGAATCGACCAGCATTCAAGGACATTCATAAAAACGGTTGTAATCCTGAAGCACCAGCCGAAACCATGCGCGAAATGTTCATGTTTTGAGAAAGCGTGAAACGCGTGAAAAAAAAAAACAGAATGAAAGAAGGGCTGTGATCCGAGCAAAGGGAAATCACCATTCACACTTCAGCCATGATTAGCCTTCAAAGGTGTCATAATAATTCTGCTGTATTGACTAGTATGGAATCCTATTATTAGACACTTTATTGATCCGTCTTCACAGTGCTTTTTTAAAATGAGGCTCTATATGCTTCATTTATCTTCCGGTGGCTTGTTTTATCATGGCGTCTCAGAAAATCCCAACGCTTTTGTATAATCATACGAGGTCGCTAAACCATACTACCCATAATATTGTGAATCGGTAATCCTCTGAGCTCAGCATAGCTAGTCGATCATGTTTTCATTGTTGATTAAGTATGTAGCACGTGCTGTTAATAAACAAATAGCTAATTAGCACACGATCAAGCTGTATATAAGGAGCTCGTCGAATAGCTTCTTCATTCGATAGATAAAAAAATTCCGACATACTGACAGTGAATGATTTTCGCCACTGTTTATTTTATTATCTTCGTATTAGTCTGTAAGTTATAGTTGATTGATCTTATGCTACTTTCTTGATTTCCATTAGCAGCAAAATTTCCTATTGCTTTTCCTTTCTACTAATTCTATCTTACATAACAGGTTACGGGTCATTCTCTGGGAGGAGCGTTAGCCTCACTGACTGCTTCGTATATAATAGCCACGAATCTGACGTTGGCAGACAGTGTACGGCTGGTTACATTTGGTCAGCCACGAATTGGTGACGAGGAATTCGCATTTGCTCACGATGATCAGGTGAGACTGCACTATTGTACAACTTTGCATCCAGCGAGAAGCTTGAGGAATGCAAGGAAATGACAGGAAGCTTTGCAAACGCGCACTTGAACATGAATACATATATACATACATACACACGCATTCATACGCATACATACACCTACGCACACATACGTATATACTGGGTTGTTTCACATTATTTCCGCATTATTTTTTGATTTAGTCTCTTTCTATTTCAAATAGAAAAAATACTGCAGTTTGTTGGAGAATGTTCCAGTTTCTTAAACCAGGGCACAGCGTGAAGCGAGTGAATTTACTGAAAATCAAAATGTAGGATCAGTGTCAGTGCCAGTTTACTCGATTAAAATCTCGGCGTTGATCAATCCCTGAGGGATACGCCATGCATTCATGTTCAATTTCTAACTTCGTTTGAGGTGATTGAATGCATATCTGGCCTTTACACTGACTCGCGGTGGCCTCCCGCTGAACCGAGTAAATGCTGTTTATCCTCCCAGACAAGTACTAGACCATTCTGGTACCAAATTACCGACCCCCGGATGGATGGATGGCTTGGTGAGCCATGTGCGCGAGATCGAACCATTGACCTTGTGCGCGACGCAGACCACTTCTAACCACTGCGCCACATCCGCTCCTGCTTATGTTTACTCGATTACCCTTTGCAAATATAAGATTGGAGAAGTGTAAGGGAGGCGACCGAAAAGACTAACACTGCGTCTGGGTCAGGCACTGCTACTGATAGGACTACAAGCCACTGGTTCAAGCGCTTCAACGAAGGCGATACGAGCTGTTAAAAGCAATCTAACTCTAACCGGCTACTCACATTTGACGAAGGGGCTCTGTGCCACGTACTTGAAGTGCGTCCGGAAGCTGGTAACAGGGATTTGGAACAGATACATGGATACGGACGTAACTCAATCGCTCTCCATCTACATGAAATGGGCTACCGCAAAGTAATGTACCATCAGACACCTCATGCATTGACCGACCATGACCATGCAGCACTTATTATCTGCGAAAATCTTCTATTGCGATCACACAAGTAGGACTTTCTCCTGACTGGAAATGAATCCGTGTCTTACCACAGAGCAACACGCCGCGCTTACTTGCGGCCTCTCGGTGAAGATCTGTCAACTCATTCAAAGCCCTAATCCCATACTCAGACGATTATGTTCTCGGTTTTCTGGGATTGGCAAGAAATGCTGTCTTAGAAATTGCTCTACAACATTCAGATAATCAGTGCCGACGTCTTTGAGAAACAACTCCGAAAGCTGGATAAAACAGTGCGAGAGGCCCGTGCGGAACGACTTAGTGTCGCTTTTTTCTAGGGTAACTCCCGAACTCACACTGCAAAGTCGATTCGCCACATTTTGAAGAAACTGGGCTTGAACACGGATTGCATCCATCGTCATTGAGATAGAAAATGTGGAATACATTCATAAACACATACGAATATATATACATATATATATATATATTCTTTCTTGCACTCATATATATCTGGTAATCGCACATTACCATATATATAATAATGATATAATATAATATAATAGATGTCTGGTATTCCATTTCTACATTCTATGCGGCGGCTGACCACGATCGATCAATTACCGCTTCGCAGAAGTGCGATTTTTGTCAATCGATTAGAAATCTTTTCTCCGCTTCGAAAAGAATTACAGATCAAACGTATGACTTGATACTAAAAGATTCTCTCTACACGTTCATGTGTTCATGTGCTTTTCGTCTATCCGGTGAAATAACAGCTGAATCGCACAGCCGATGTAAAACATAATTTTATTTTGAATTTACAGCGTTATGAAAGGGTTTCTCAAATACTGGCCACTTATTGCGTTAGCACAGATCTCCCTCATTGAGGGATCCTTCCCGATTAGTCGCGAAAGCATGTGGCGCGTTTCCAAGTGGTGAGCAGGGGAATAAACGCGAATTGAAAGCGACCGTGTGCTTCCCAGAGACTAAGGTTGATTCAGGGGATGAGCCCCTGCTTCTGCAGCGCTGATTTGACAAAACCCTATTTTCACGAGTCAAGTCGGCCAAAAGCCTGCAATCAAGCGGCTGGGAAGTACATGGGAGGCGGTTAGGAGTCGCCTCCAACAAATAAACCGCTCCCGCTCTTCCGAGAAAGACTGGCTAGCGATTTGTGAGTACCCAACCCCCACGTTTAGAGCCTGGCAAACTATACGTTGGGTATCAAAATACTAAAAACAGTAACAAATATGAGCCTCATTCCCCTGACCCCGAAAGAGCCCCTGGTACGGCAGCGCCAGGTAGGACGAGTGTGGAGAGGCTGCTAAATTCTCAGAGCCAAACTAGACTGCCAAGATCGAAACGGACTAAAATGACGATCTGTACCTACAATGCAAGAACCCCTGCTCCGAATCCGTTGTAGAAGATCTATTGATCCAAGCAAGAAGGATAAGGTACGACTTCATTGGCCTGGCTGAGACGAGAGGACGCCACCCTTTTCGCGCTGTTTATGACACCGGAAAAGAACTGTTTATTGGAACATGCGAAGAAGAGTCGGCGGCATTGGCGACCTCGTCAGATCGAATTTGACCGTTAGCATCGTTTTTTTTTGAACAACTAACAATCCGTATTGGGCGACGACGGTTGAAACGATGTGGTTCCATGCCGGCTTTGACCATCTTCGTTGCATACGCACCAACGTAAAGCTATGACGAAGGCAATGTCGAAGCATTCTATATGGACCTCGAAAATTCTTCAGAGAAGATCATACATTCTTCAGGCCATTATCGGAGATCTCAACGCGAAAATGAGACCTAGCAGAACGTCTGAAGTACCTCACATTGGGACCCATGGACTAAATTGGAATGAACAGGATGAGAGGCTGTCTGAGTCTATCATGACAAACCAAACCATCCATTCTAACTCACAATTCCGAAAGCCTCACCCACAGCGATGGACGTGGGAATCATTCAATGGAGACTACCATAACGAAAGACCACATCTTAGTAAATTGAAGGTTTTGCCTGACTAATATCGTTGTTGTTCCTAGGTTTTACACGGAATCAGACCATTGTCTCCTTCGCGCAGCATTCCGTTTTTCGCGAAAAGGAGAGAAAGAGGCTAAATTTAAACAGCGAAGTCCCAGAACTACCATGAACTGGGACTATCTAGGTCGTGAAATCGGCATGATGAGCGACCTAGCTCCAGAGTTGAGTAGAAGGAAACGAACGGCTTGGAGAACTTTTAAGGACATCGAGTATGTAGAGAAGAGGACAAAAAACACCCGTCTTCGTGCCCACGTTTTCGACTCGACAATTATCTCTGCCCTAACGCATGCAGCAGAAACCTGGTCGCTACGTAAGCAGGATGAAAGATCATTTGGCGTTATTGAACGCGCAGACGAAAGGTCGATGCTAGGAGTATCCCGTATCTCGCAAATGAAAGAAAGGATCCGAAGTTCTGACCTACGACAACGATCGAAAATTGGAGACGACGTTTTACAAGGCAGGATATCGAAATTAAGGTGTGCCAGACACGTGACGTGCTTTAACGACAACCGACGGACGAAAGCCGTTACCGACTGGATTCCTCGGGTTTTCGAGCTCTCTACAGGAAAACCACCGACCCCTTGGTCCGATTTCTTAACGAAGGTATAGAAGAAAGATATGATGCCCAGCGAATCCCTAGAGCGATGTGGACCCACTGGGTTACTCTTGCACGCGATAAGGAAAAATGGAAGCGTTGCTGGCATCCGCTCGAGTCGCTCGACGATCAACGAGGCGACAGGTGATACAGGTGACATTGTGTTAACGGGATTTAAGCTTTCGAACGATCACTAATACCTATGAAAAGTTAGTTTCCTGAAAACGAAATCGATTTTCGTTTGTCGCCTTATAATGGACAACAACAGAAATGTATTTATATACACGTCTAAGAAACACAAAATGTTTGAAATTAATAGAATTGATGGCCAGAAACATTTTTACTCATAATGGTTGCATAGTGGATTGCGTGGAATGCCTCGTTCTCATGTTCTTGAGTGTCGAATGACGGTTTACAATGCCTAATTTATTCCTTAGGCGAACACTTCTCAGCTGATCAACAGCGTGACAATTTTATCCAAAAAACTGCTTAATAAAGAACTAGTACCAAGACGATTTGTATCCGATTCCTGTTTAAGACGTAAGAAGGTTCCTACACGATTTCCGAGACTTTGTGAAAAGAAATTGTTATCTGAGTCCTTATTCGTGAGAAAGTGACATCCAAATGATCCGACTCTGCGTTAAATTGTTGAAAGACTCCCTCGTTGAATCTTACACTTTGTTACAATTTAACAGTAGATATGTACTGTCTACTAAGAACATGGTGTAAAGTATAAAAATCCTTCCTATTACTCTTCAACTTCAGATCGCAAATTCGTTTCGCATTACACACTGGAGAGACATTGTGCCACATTTACCTCCTAAAGATTTTGAAAACTACTATCAGCACAAATTTGAGGTCAGACCATTCATTTAATCTCTGCTATACAAATATGTTTCCGAATAAGGGTAAAATTCAAATCATCGTGTATCTCATTCTCTATGACGAATTCGGACGGTGCAGTCCAAGTCCTATTCACAAAGACATTTATCCGTTTATCTCATAATTATTTAGGTGTTCTATTACAGCAATATGGAAGAAGGTGCTCCTTTCAAAATTTGTATTGGTAAGATAATGTCTAGACGTAGACTACGCAAAAGAATACACTCTATCTTCGTTCTTTTTCTAGCCGACGAAGACAACCGGTGCAGTAACGGTCTGGCAATCACCGTATCGCTTCTTAATCATCATATCTATTTTGGTGTTCCAGTCCCTAACTACGGTATCCGTGGTTGCCAGTAGATAAAATGTACATCAAATTTATACCTGATAATAAATGTTGACCATATGATTAGTATTTTGCGGAAAAACGAAAGTGAAATCTCGATAAAAGCCTAAAATTAAGGTTGAATGCATTGGCAGGTTTCTTTGAACACTTCCGACAGAATTTTTACCATTCCTCAAAATGGAAGCGTATTCGTTCGTGATCATATTGCCCTAGTGAAAAGGATTTATTACGTTAGGAAGAAAGTTTTGGAGCACTTGTAAAAATTCAAGTATTCATGCATTAATTTCAAACAAAAACAGTAATAAATATTCTTTAATATAAAGGCCATCATTTTCTACAACGTTCTGCCATTGGTCCACCAAGTTTCGGATCTGATTAAAGTCAATCATTCCTTTGCTTTCGAATCAAAGAACTTTTGACATGCTTCTTCAACTTGATTGAATGATTCAAATCGACGACCCTTCAAGAAGTGTTGCATTGATCGGAAAACGCCAAAGTCCCATGGAGCGCAATCTGGACTGTAGACAGGATGCGGCAGAACCTCGACTCCGTCCATGAACTTCTTTTTAGCAGGGTAAGGTCTGGGTCTGGCATGGCCTTGCTGCATCAAATCGCGCTTTCGGTTGTTAAGTGCCGCTACTTCTCCTTACTCCCTGAGCAAAGTGAAGATAGAGACGAATATTCTTAGGCCTTCAGTAGGAATATCCCGCATAAAAACCTGTAATGTTCCCATGATATGCATGGGAGTTTTCTGATGCTTATCATAGTGGTCCAGAACATTCTCTCCAACCTAATACCAACTGTTCATCACATTTCCAATGTTCAACCACGTATCACTCATCTTGACCGGCATAATTTTGTGACTCAACAAAACAACCTCGGTTTTTGAAGTTGAATGTTTAGCAAATCCATAGAGAACGGAGCAACTTTGCAACTCAACTGGATGCTTTGTCTCATTATGTTTCATCTTACATATAATACTTCTTTCTTTGTAAGACTACTAACCCAGCAGAATTCATAGCCTTTGAGTTCAGCATTGCTTATCATTAAAAGTTGACTTCATTTCTATCCAATGAAACCTCGAAGATCGGCTAGATGAGCGAACTGTCCTTAAAATTGCTCTTAGTTTAGTGTTGCACTGGAAGACAAAGCGAGGGCTTCGATGGTCACTAAAAGATAGTGGTTAATGATGGGTTCAAGGCCACCTCAGAATCCTCACATCTCAACACTCTTTCAATATATTTCACATTGTACAACGCTGTTAAAAGAGAACTAGTCACAAAACAAAATCAAAATAGTTTAACATGCACTTCAATATTCTCTGCAGTTTGCACTGAATTCACTTGCTCATGCTATTTTAGGCTCAGAGGTTAAAGAGAAAGTGATCTATAGATTGATGCAGGTAAATCTGAAACTTGGCATAGTTGGGCCTCTTAACTACACTTCAAATAACCTACAGGAATCCTTATTTTACCTCTCTTATAACAATGCTATAGTGCATGCTATGATTTTATATCCAAGGATGCTGAACATTTGCAAAACATTCAACCCCAAACGATAGTGGGACTCACGTCTCACCTGTACTAGAGGAGAATGTCTTGTACAGCACTTAGCATCATTACATATACATGTTAGATGCCTCCATAAAAAAGCAGAGTTAGTTTACAATTAACTAATTTTTGGAGCTAAATCGTAATTCAAGTTGAATACTCGACTCAAATGGCAATTCACGTATTATCCGGAGATAATCCTTCATTAAGTGTGATTCATTAAGTGTGATTGGTGCACAAGGAACGATTTCTTTTTCTCATGCATATTTTGTTTTCTAGAATCAGTTCAAAATCAGTCCATCTAGAGCATCTTTCTAGATCGAGTTGTCCAGATGGTTACGAGAAATTCTTCTCTTATGTTGCTTAGAGCAGCTTTCTATAACTATCCTCTGATATGCTGGTGAAAAAAAAGAGTGATGCTGTTGGTGATCAACATAAGTCGTTGGATAGAGCGTGAGGTACACCTGGCAGCAAAGAGGTGATACTCCTCACGAATCACTCTTCTTAACAAGGCAATAGTGATAGTGTAAAGTTTAGTTGACTCGAACGCCTTCTCAAAACTGTGGAGATTAGATAAACTTGGTTTGGTGCGAATGTAATGATTTCGATTATGGTTTGGTTCAAAACTTACGTCGAATTATTTTTGAAACCCCATTTTCTCCCTTTTTCGTGCCGTTTTACAGAGTTTCTTCAGGCATCATGAGGATAACTTGAGAAGCTGGTGGAAGAAAAACAGGGGCATATTGAGAAGAGTGAATTGGATTCGATTCCGTCGGATTTCTGCACATGTCTTCACTGACTTAGAAGTGATGTAACTACAAGACTACATCGCTAGAATGATTGAATAATTGACTCAAATGAGTCCAGCTTCAAAGGAGACAAGGGCGCCAAACCATTGTCAGATGGAAATTATTGTCGACCCTGCTTTAGCTTAACAGTGGACTGGAAATTTATGCTGAAATTGTGCGAAAGTGTGTTTAAAACGGTATGAAGACAGATGTCAGTGACACCATCTGGATCATTACTATTTAACAACGGGTGCTAAAACGTTAGACGCGACAAATGAAAAACCGACCTCATTCGCTGGATAGGAACTTTTCATAGGAGTGTTAGTGATCATTTGAAGGTTTGAATCTTTGGCTAGAGCTCCACATGATCGGCTTTCGAAAACTTCCTCTCGTAACGCTGTAAAATTCAAATTAAAATCAAGTCTAACACAACCACGAGTTTTTTCTTATCTCGTTTATATTTCGCTGAAGAGCACTTCTTCTTTAGAATGTTAGTACTCAATCGATAATACAAGTTTCGAAGAAGTCAAGAATGTCTCTGCTTTTTGGAAAAAGCTCTTTTAATAGCGCTGTGGGCGAAGGAAAAGATTTGTGCTTAACACCTTACAGGACAGACCTTTTTTTTGGACTACTAGTAATCGCTTGATAGCGCAAGTTTCAATGATTTGATTCCAATGATGTGTTTATTTTGAAAGAACATCGTAAGCAGTAAAAATAAGGTCGAGCTTTATATTTCCGGCGACCATGTTTATCGGCCAATCCATGGGATCAGGGGAAGGAGGAGGGGCGGGACCAATTAATTGATACCCAGGCCGTTGGATTGTGGAGCACAACTTGAAATTAGACTGGGGATTTTTCCTCTGCTTCTAAAAGAACTTCAGCTAAGGCGAATAAAACGATTTAACCAGATATTACGACAATTTCTCTACCCGGTGATATGAAACGTACTTATGGGTGCCATGAAAATATGGCCACATGAGGCTCTAGCCATTGATTCAAGCTTTCGGAGGGTTATGAATACTCCTATAAGAATTTCCTGTCCAGCGAATGAGATTGGTTTTTCATTTGTCGTCGTAACATTTGAGTACCTAACAGTGATATTCTCTCGGGTTTTCCATTGTTTTGAAGCACACTATTTAACGTGAGTTTCGTAGGAATCAGAGACCGAGGAAATGTCGGCGAAAAAACTCTTAAACTATAACAAATTTCTTTTTGCATAGTTGAGATGTTGGAATTCATTTCACATGCTACTCATGAAGGGAAATTTTTCCTTGTCTAAAAACTTACTGAATTACGCACACTTCTGAATTTAAGCATGATGAAACATGAGACATGGGCATGGGACGAAAAAACTTGAGCGCAGTTAAAGCCGAAACCGTTCTAAAGCATTTTGTTCGTAAATCTTTAGGTACGTATCTGAACTATTGCCTGCATCATGAAATATCTTTTGCAGAGATATTATTGGCCTTATAGGGACGACGTGCATTCCGTGAACTGCACGCTTACTTTCTCAGATTTTTCACCAAACAGAACTTCCCCGTTAGACATTTGAAAGTCACTAGATAATCAAACTGAATTCAATTTCGACAATAATAGTACTTTTTTCAATGCATTTTGCATTGTTATGATGTTTTCTATATAACTTAGCTCACCACTCAATTCTCTAAATTCAATTTATTTGACCTCCTCTAGCGGTAATATGATGTTATAATATTCCCAGTGATTTAGAGTGGTGCGCAAAAACTTCTGTGTCAGCTGGAATTCGAACCATATTTCACCTTGTCTGGGAGCGCGTGCTGAACCGTTGCACTACCGACGCCAGCTCTGTCACCACTCTTTTTCTACATTACAACGTTACTCAATTAAAAATTTTTCCTCTGCTTTGAAAAAAACTCCAGATTAAACGCCCGGCACCGATATTAAACAATATTCTCTACACGTTCATGTGCTTTTCGCGCTTTTAACGAAGTAATTGTTGGATTTTTCAGCCGGTGTATGACATAATTTTATTTTGGATTTAACAGGATTATGAATGAAAAAGTTTCCATCCCGCGGATGGTATCGAATATTCATTTGCCGCCGTCTATCATATAAGGACCAGAACCTCATAATGTATTGACCAATTACTCTGCAGGATTAGCAATACTAGAGCACCACAATTCCCTGATTCGATTTATCGCTTTCAGGCTGATAAATCTTTGATATTTGATTTGTTAATAGGTTTTTTTGAAATAATCTTCTTAATGTGACTACTTTGTTGCTTTCGCACTCTTTAAAGCAGCGATAACATGATTAATTGCAACCATCAAACAAACCTCGCCATGCAGTAACTGCTTTGACATAATTAGTTACAGAAAAGGTTTTCTATTGTGACCTCGCCTGAACATATTGATAGGTGTTGACTATATCGACGATAAATACGATTTATGGTATAATGTAAAGGACAAAGTTTTTACTCTGCAATTAACCTTCAAGAACTCACTACGTATTCTACTTGTTCTTCGCCTCTTAAAGATGATTGAATGCGCACATTTGACCTATGCAATAACTTGTTGAGATTTTCCGATGCAGAATTCTCGTAGACTTGCTCAGACAAGACGATATTGATTTATACAACCTGGAAAATGCTATGCTAACAAAAAGAAACGGGATCCAATTCATAACCATGCGTTTTGTATGATACTTTCGGTCATTGCAGTACAAGCCTTTATTTCTTGAATTTCAGAGGGAAAATATTATAATCAGATCTACCATACATATTTATTGCTACAGTAACAACAGAATGGTGTGTGAAGAAAATAAAAGCAATTTAAGATTTACGTCAATTATGTTGTTCGCACCAGTAGCTTGGAGAATGAAGTCGGTTTTGCCAAGATTGATTGAGCATGAACACGAAATTCTTTTTATTTGCATGAAACCGACGATTCTTCCCATTAAACCACTGACATGGTTCCGACCTCCTTGAAGTAAAATATTAATCATTTCAAGGGGTTCATGTTCAAATGATGAGACATCAATCTGACATTTAACAGCCCATATCAGCTACTAACCGGTACTTGTCGTGTAATTGTTGGTGATAGCTGTCATACAGGGCCAAGTTAATCGTGTTGATGAGTGTTAGTGTAACTTTGAGCTATGGTGAAACAACACAATATTGGTAACAAATGCTTTAACCCATGAAGCAGAGAGCTTTCAATAAAAACAGCAGAGTGGACGAAGCAAGAGCCCAGCATTACAACAATCCATCTGATTATAGCATATGGTAGAAAATAACTTTTACTTCGAATGCTATAAATCTAAAGATTATTTCAAGATCATTCAAGTAACATGTAATTGGAAGAAAATAACTAGATCTTCCTTTCATTAAAGTTGATGTTTTTTTCTTCTAAAAGGCTCGACTTTGACGTGATATCTAAAATCGTCCTTACACAGTGAGTTTATTCACCTGTATCACCTGTCGTCCCGTTGATCGTCGAGTGACTCGAGCGGGTACCAGCAACTCTTCCATTTTACCCTATCGCGTGCAAGAGTAGCCCAGTGGGTCCTCCTTGCTCTAGGAATTCGCTGAGCATCATATCTTTCTTCCATCGCTTTCGTGAAGAAATCGGACCAACGGGTCAGTGGTCTTCCTTTAGAGCGCTTGACATCCCGAGGAATCCAGTCGGTAACGGCTCTCGTCCATCGGTTGTCGTTGAAGCGCATCACGTGTCCGGCCCACCTTATTTTCGATATCCTGGCGTGTAGAACGGCGTCTCTGATTTTCGATCGTTGACGTAGGTCGGAAGTTCGGATCCTTTGTCTCATTTGCGAAATACGAGATACTCCTAGCATCGACCTTTCGACTGCGCGTTCGATAACGGCAAGTGATCTTTCATCCTGCTTACGTGGCGACCAGGTTTCTGCTGCATACGTTAGGGCAGGGATAATTGTCGAGTCGAAAAGGTGGGCACGGAGTCGGATGTTCTTTGTCCTCTTCACTACATCTTCGATGCTCTTAAACGTTCCCCAAGCCGCTCGTTTCCTCCTGCTCAACTCTGGGGCTAGGTCGTTCATCATGTTGATTTCACGACCTAAATAGATGTAACTGGAGCATTCGGAAATTGCCGTTACGAATGCTCCAGTTACATCTATTCTCCTGACCCCGAAAGTGAGTTTATTATGTGGTGTTAAATAGTTCATAAGTTCAATAGTGAACTTCTTATGCATTTTCTCGTCATCTATGGTCATTCTCAACTCTTTGAGGGCAAAACGTGTACTGCTTATCTGGAGTTTTAATAAACTGAAGACTTGAATATCTACAAATTAAAATTTCACTTCATTTGTAAAATGGCCTTCACAGTGCGCTGTAGCAGCAAATAAAATTGGCGATGCAAAACAGATATGACGGCTTGATTGGCGCAAAATTTCAAAACGATAATTAGTTATTGGCAAGCAGTTGGATTTACCTTGGTCGGAGTATAACACTGAACTACTTGAGACCCGATGGAAGAAAAAAGGAGGCATCATAGGGCGGCAAACGAATTGATGGATATTTAGTCCATACAAACCTTAAAGGGTTAGTGTTGTATCAAGTTAGTATTGCTATTCTCACAAGCAAGTCCGGCACCGGCTAGAAGACTCTAAAGGATTTAGGGTTTAGGGAGCGCAAAATACATGATAGCACACATGAGTCCTCAAAAATGATCGCAAATAGTGCCTTGCGATACGGGTACCTCACACACTAAATCAGGAAGATTTTTTTGTCTTGATAGATGCATATTTGTGCCGGTGTAAGACTCTGTGCAAACAATCTCTATTGAATATATGCAAGTTACGATTTATGGATATAGCGTCTTTCCCACATTAGGTTATGGAAGTTGGACTGAGTACTTCGTGTGTCACTTCAACTTCACCAAAGTTTCGAAAAGGCTAGACCATCAAGACGTTATATACTCTCGTTTTGAATAAACCTTGTTATCTGATAATACAAGACTACAAGACTTCTTTCTGCATGTCCAATCTAAAACGGGGAGTTATCGCTAACGCGAGCTTACTGGCCTATTGACAATAAACACCAGTATTCCGATAGGTGGAAAGAATGAGGCGCTCTGATTGGGAGTAAAAGTAGGGGAACTATCCTTTATCGTTTGTGAATATGAATGATAAGTATACTTCGAACTACAGGTCATAGAGCTTTTGCAGAAAGAGATTATTGCAAATTACTAAAGTGCACGAAAACGTTGTTCTTACGCTTAGCCGCTTTCTATGAGCCTCGTGTTCACTAACCACTATAACAATAGTTTATTTGACCAATGCCAAAGATAATAGAAGATCAGTTTCGGTAATTACTAACGATAGATTTGCTTTTTTGATTGCAGTGTGACTGGCATACAGCGAAATTTGATTTATGAAGGCGTTAGCGTACTAATCAAAGATAAAGCACGAACACACTTCTGAATCATTACTTACAGCAGTCAAATAGTTGTGATAATTTTTTCGTATTCATGGCATGCTGTCATTCATACAGCACGCGCTCCAATGCTCACGAAGCCAAAACAGCAAAACAGTGTGCCGCTAGCACATCCAGAAAATACAGTAAAAAACTGCTATCCTTGCGAAAGGTTGTAAATCTTCCATCAAACTTTATTGCGCTTAGCCATGACATCGGATCCTACGTCGAATAGGTGCTTCTGAAAGCTTGAAAACATCAGGATTACGATGCTTTTAAGTTAAGATGCAGGTTGAGTCAGTAGAATTTATTACATAGAAAACAATTAAGCGGAAGATCATTTTCTTATATCATTGAACTGACATTTTCTTACCTCTCAAATGATCCATCATCGCATTTGATTGCGCGGATCCAACATTTATTGCATTCGATTCTTTTCCTCACATTCGACCTCCACGGGTCTTTAAGAAATTTCAGGCGCTGCTTCGACTAGTGCTTGAGGATTACGTCTTCCTTATAAGTGACGTAAGGACGCTAGAGCAAAAGTTCAAACCCTATAATGTTGGAGGTAGCCAAGCTTAGAGTTCTAAAGTGATTACTAAAGAGTGTTCGAGGTTAGCTCTGATATTATTGCGAACTGTTCAAATATACTTCGTCTCACTATTAGCAGTGGCTGAAATTCTGTGTTGCAAAAAATTAGTTTTGCAAAAGTAAAGAAAAACCAGAAAATAGATTGATGCTGATTTGTTGAACAATTCAAATGATGAAGTATGTGGTCGTCAGGCAGTGGAAGTCAAAGTGCCTAACGAGTGTGTGCGATCAGCGTCAAAACGAGATGAACAACGCCAACTATTACTGGTGTTGAGCACGATAATGCTGTAAACTATAATGTGCTCTTTACGATTATTGACATATAACGAGTATGGAAAAGGAAAGCTGTCGTTGAATGGGAGCTTCATTTTGTTTTGACCCCATACTGTGCTAACCAACATCCTCCTAACAATTAATTGAGCTACACGGCCGGGAAACAGTTAGATATTCTTTAGATTACTATGCCTTTGCGATCTAGGAAGTTGACAACATCTTGTTGAGTAGGAATCATCTAGCACAGTCATCCTGAGACTCCACTAAGACTGAACTTTGACCGACTTCATAGACGTCAAGAAAACCAAAAATAATTATGCAGCAAGCAAAGCAACTCAGAAACGTCCACCATTTCTTATAGATCAGATTTGTACAAGCAAACTGAGGGCAAGAATTGTGAAGCCAGCACGATATGTGCTAATGTATTGGTAAAATAAAATTTTTAAAAAGTTTGAAGAAAATTATGCTTCTTGTTGATCAATTTCTAAGAGATAATTTATGCATTTTGCGCATCGTAAAGGTAATTGACTGCAAAACTAGTTCGTAAAGTGACTTTTTAGGGTCTAGTGATTCTGTACTATTTTTCAGTGTTCCAGTACTTGTCAGTAATTAGAGTTCTTGATCTCTCAAAAGGGTTTGAAGCATGAATTTGCCGGCAGCGGAAGGATAATGGAGCCTGCTTAGGCAAAAACGCATTATTGAATAGAAAACAATGTGCGTTGCGAGGCACTTCAAAGTACGTGTATTCTACGCCTTACCAAACAAACCTATGGTTGCATTACTAGTTGAGATCCACGGAACAAGCTTTGCGTAATTCACCATATTCGCGAAAGACATGAGAGAAACGGATGGGAGCTTTTCTTGGACTCTCATTACTAATAAAGACACGCTCTTCAAGTACTTGAGTAATCACTAGTTGCAAATCCAACAAATCAAAATGTAGAACGGGTAGTCATCACAACGTCTATTCAAGTTCACTCGAACTGTACATGCTTCCTTACAAAGGAATTCGACTCTTAAGCTAGAAGAGTACCAGATACTCAATAGTTTCTTTGTTGTCGTGCTTTACGGATGACGCGTAATTGCTGATGACTTGAAACCATCGGTGTCGAAACTCGAATGATACTCTTCTTGATATTGAGTTTTCAATAGGAATTTCTTATTACATGTAAAGGTTGAATGCTGACAGCTACTATAGTTTTTAAGGGCCTTCACTTTGTGGGAACTTACTCAGATTGTAACCTGTGACGTTTAGTAAGCGTTAAAAACTTGTGTTTCTTATACAATGAGATGAGCCGTTAGGTGCGGTCGAGGGATTGTAGAACCAGCGCCGTGCTCGACAAACAATATCAACACCTCTGCACTAAGTTGGTCATAAAAAACTCGATTAAAATGACAATTTGTTCTATGAAAAAGTAAATGAGGAAAAAATGGTTTCTGCAAATTACTTCTGATCTGTCACGCTGTAGACGAATGACACTTCTTTGTCTCTGTGTAACCTGATCATGAAATTTGACAGTCTGATGGCGTGTGATAATTTCATAAAAAAGAGGCGGCATTCCTCACGTCTGATAAGGTCAGTCGAAAGCATTTTGCATTATTCAAGAGCTGGCCTTATAGAAGCTTTCAGTTGGCATTTTGTTCAATTACAGTCTCCACTGTATTCGAAAGTTACTGCTTCATCTACCTACACGAACTATTTCAAACCCTGTTATAAGAATGCAACAACTTTCTCGTTTATGCAGCTGTGCAAGCCCCATTTTCTTTTGAACTTCTTCTCAAAGAAAGATTCGAAAATTCTCGTGGAAGTTACTGATGGAAAATCAGTGGTAGAACTGAAATAGAGCTGTTCTGATTTTCTTTTCAGTTTCTGTAAGTCCACGATAAATGTGATGGCGACCTTCAGCGATCTGGCAATAAAATGGTTGTTCAAAATCTGCTCACAATTTCTAGTGCCATAAATATTCATGAACCTTCATCAGTTCGTAGAGTGTTAAAGAACTAATTTCACAAAAGAACGGAGTTCCGAACTCATTTGTCTCAATCCAAGCTTTTTCATGAGTATTTGGGAATTTCGGTGATTTTATCATGCTGCCATTGTTGAGACGATAACCGAGGATTACCTGTTTGGACACTCACAGATGTTGTAATCGTTGTCTCTCATAACGAGCACATATCGGCTTTCAGAATGTTGCCCCTGACGTCCATCTTGTGTATGATCAGCTACGCTTATGCTACACTGCAGTATTCGGACTCGCTTGCTAGGAATTACATGTTTCCGCTCAGTGCTGCTGCCTATTCAAACCATCCAGAACAATGCATTAATCACCTTTTTCCTAATGCTACGGTAAATAATACGATTTAGAGCAAATTCATGAGACTTTGACTATCCAAGAAAAGTATTAGACGAAAGCACTACTGAAAATAACATCAGGCCTATTCAGTGGAAAATTATAGCTATTCAGCTTCGGCGATTAGTCACCGTTCAATGCGACGGTTTCCAAAGTGATACCTGTTCCGGCTACAGCTCCGTTCTTCACAATGAAAAAGCGATCGTGTTAAGCTTTAGGTGAGCAAATATAGCACTGTTTCCACCTCTGTATCGTTCTGTGTCAGTGTCGTTGACATGATTATTGCTTCATATGCATAGTGAAACAACTTCTATTTATTTCTCCAGGGGCACCACCAGATTTATGCAATTGCTGGAGGAAATTGAAAAATCTGCCTTTGCAAGCTGGGTAAGGCTTGCAGAATTTTTCTGAATCTTTTTTTTCCTTCTTTCTATGGCATTTTTCAAAATGTGAATGCTCACTGATTATACTGGTATAAACTTCAGAGCGCCTGGCCTTTCGGCGGAAGAGTTTCGAAGTACTTCCATGACGGCTTCCATAAACTTTGGGGTGCAGGAATGGAGGAAGACTACTTCTTCCTCAAAAAAGCATATCCTGAGTACGAAATTTGGGTAAGCACCGCACTTTGGTCTTCAGTCCTTTTATGGGATGTACTTTTAGTATAGTCCCCAGCATTCCAGATTACTGGACACTCTCTTGGTGGCTCACTGGCATCCTTGGCAGCCCCGTTTGTCGTTAGATCCAAATCTTCCAGTGCAGATGAAATCAAATTAGTAACTTTCGGTCAACCACGAACTGGCGACCTGCAATTCTCCAACGCTCACAACTCTCAGGTATACGAAAGCTTAGTTGACTTCCTCACGCTTTCAGATGAGCATCTCGTTCGCAATCTTTCGCGTTCAACTAGTAATGGTTGATGGAAGCCTTTCAAATCTATTAGCTGCATGTTCATATTTGGAGAAAACTCTTCACTTTAGATAAAGTATTCATTTCGTGTAACCCACTGGAGAGATATTGTACCTCACGTTCCTCTCGAAATCTCCCACTATCATCATCATAATCAAGAGGTGAAGTAAAGTTTATTTGTAGATATCGTTATCAATTGAATCATTGTTGTTCAGGCATTCTACAAATACAACATGGCTTCAGATTCGGTTACCGTCTGTTCAGGTAATCCCTACTATCCGCTTTTTTGTTGTTGTGTCTATCACAAGATACCTTTCTGCACGTTTTAGCGGACGTTGTTTTGTCCAGCAAATATAAGAGGGATGAGGAAAACAAGCACGTGGTGGTGTGAAACATGATTTTATTTTGGATTTTGAAGCGTTGTAAAATGGTTTTTTGAGAACCGCCTACATGGGGCTGTTGCCAGAGATTCACGTTTTCGAATGATAATTAACAATCCTACGAAAAATTCTTGTCCAGCGAATGGACCAGGCTTTCACTTTTCGCCGTACAACATAGAAGTTCCGATGATTTTCCTCAGAAGAGTACCAAGAGAACCTATCGCCGGTTTTCATAAGCGCAATGATTCCTTCCCTCTGAAGAGGACTTGAGCAATCACGGCGCCACTAATCAATCCACAAAGGTCTTGCACATATCCTCAACAGAAACTTCCTTATTCAGCAATCGCAGTAACTAAGAAGCGAGGCAATAGACAGTAGCTTGCCGCAATTATTCGGCGTCATTATTGAGAACTTTCAGTAAGACTTGAAGTAGTAGCGAAGTGTTTTTGACTAGCAGCCTTATCATGGTCACACTTTCATCATTGCGCCATCGTTCCATAGGACAAACAAAAACCGATTTGTTGCCAATAACTCATCATAATTCTCATGAATCAACATCTCAAATAAATAATCAATACTCTGCTTGGATTTGTATGTAAACGTTTTCAACGATATGTCGTTACAAGTGCATGAGGATAAGCGATTGACTCGTGAATGTAACAGCAACAACAGGAAAAAGCGAAGAATGAAGCATCATCGGACTATTTGAACGCTTTTTAATCCATACTGATTTTACAGCTCTCCTTGTTTAGCACACTTCTCTGACACTTAGACATTGCATGAGCTACATGAGCAGCGATTGACACCATTTGCTCTCAAACGTGTGCTCCTAGTGGCGACCATATGTGTCTAGGACAGTGAAAAGTCTAATTTAATCTGAACACTTGTCTGTTATCAGACAAAGTTTTGTTCAATAGATCCTTCTTGCTGGGATATACTTTACGCTAGACCATAAGTAATCATTCGAAAACTCAAATCTCGGCAAACTTGAAAAAAGCTCTTAAAAAAAAAACTTTTGCAGCGCTGTACCACCGAAAAATTGACAGCAAGACAGAGCTCTTCTTCGAGCTGCTAGCATCGTTCGATAGCAGAGATTTTGGAGATTTGAAAAACTTGCTTGTTCTCCGGTGGAGCATTTTCGCAGCACCGTAATTGGGTAAATAAAATTGTGCTTCACACGTGCCGCGCGTTATCGTTTGGATTCTCTTTGATAAGCGTAAGAACATGTAGAGAAAATCATGGAGTATCAGAATCATGATTTTTGCCCAGAAATCTTCTTCAAACGGAAGAAGATTGCAGCTTATAACAAAAGTCACTTGCTACACGTGGATTGCTCCACACCATCGATCGCATTATCGACAAACAGCCACTCACGCACTTTAGCCAATAAGCCGTAAGCAGCGTTTTGGTGTCAATTTCACCTTCCTTGTCACAGTGTAGTAAGACAATGTTTGTCAGAAAACAAACGCGTGTTGGAACTGCCGAAACGAGTGCTACCGAGTAGTTATTAATATTCTAAGAAAAGAGCTCTGCCTTGCGAGAAATACGCATGTGTGAAATACGAATTATTTTAGACACTTTTCCGTTATTGTACCCTGTTTCGACCTTTGAAAAGTGATTACTCAGTCGTTTATAATGTTTACGTAATCACTCGGTAGCTAAATTTTAAAAAATCTGGAACGGTGCACTTCATTCTCAAAAAGGATCTATTATTGCGCTGAAAGACTAAAAATAAAGTTTTGTATCTCGTTTAAACACTTCTCACTGACCAAAGCTTTTTCTGAAGTTTTAACAACCAATTGATAGACAAAATCTCAAGGATTCCAATGATTTATTTCGTCTTCAAGCGGAATCCGTATTGCGCTATAACATCTAGAAGAAGAATGGGTTTTGCAAAAGTGTACTATTTCCGTCATCTGTGTCTTATTTCGACCCTTCAAAAAAGTTTATTTTTTGACAGTTTTGATGTCTTGATGATTATTTGATGGTTTATATAGAAAAAATTTGATCGGTTTACTTTATTTCCAAGAAAACTTCATTACTGCGCTGAAAGAACAACAATAGAATTTTGTTCCTTGTTCAAATATTTCTTGCTCATCAAAGCTTTTCCATTGGAGTTCTAATTATTATTCGATAAATCAGATCTCATGGATTCCAACATTGTTTTTGGACATTTTAAATAGACTTCTTAGTGCGTTATAAGAGTCAAAAAAAGATTAGGTTTCACACTCAGCGCGCACGGTTGTTCTAACGAAAGAGATCATGCTTGCAACATCGCCAGAAAGTCTGTGGACCGAACACAAGCTTCATTCGATGACCTTTCTTGCGCAGACATTCGCTATGTAACAAGCCGTGTTTTTGTAGGAGCATGACTGCGTCTTTTTAGTATTTGGTAAAACACAAAGGCGCATGCTAAAGAGAATTTGATGAAAACCAGTAGAGAACAATTGGAAAGCAAGCGATGTGCAGTGGACTGGTATTGCTTGTTGCGAAATCATATTCACATGCAGGAAAAAGTGTGTTGGCTTGGCGCCAATATGGCTAAATCTTATCCCTATACCTCCAAAGCGTGGTGGCTTGAAGCCGACGTAGCACTGCGCGAAACTTAGCATTCTTTTAACAACTACAGCCCATGAAAAAGTTCTTTCCACAAAGCATGAGCACTATCGGAATTGGCCAGTTTTAAGCCATTGAATGATTACTAGGTTTCTGAAGTAAATGCTTTATCAAGCCAGGAAATTTTTAAATGAAAGGCACAATTTTACTTTTGCTCTTGCAGCACCCTAATACAACCTCTTTAAAATCGAAGTAAAACCACTGTAATCTTTGAGATTTGAGATGATGGATGGTTATTAAAACTTGAAAAAAAGCAATAAGGGCAATTTTCCCAAAGGATTGAAGTAAGGAGCGGATAACAGAAAAGATCCAGTTTTGCTAAACCCAATCTTCTTTCAATCGTTATACCGTACTAAGAAGTCCGTTCAAAAAACAGAATATATCATTGGAGTTCTAAAGATTTCTGCTATCTATTTTTTGTTAAAACACAAAAGGAAAAGCTCTCGTCAGCGAAAAATGTTTGAAGAACAAAATTTTGATTTTGCTCTTAGCGCAATAATAAAACTTCACTAGAATTAAATTAGACCATTCAACTTCTTCTGATTCAGGCTATCGAATAATTACTCAAATGTCAAAAACGACTAAAAAAATAAGCTTTTGTGGGCTCGAAGAAGGGTACGGATAACTGAAAAGTACCTAGTTTTCTCTGCTACAACGCCTCAAAAAAGCGTTTTCACAATCAAAATTATTTTCAAACCATGGAGATTGAAGCTTTTAAAGATTGTTGATAGTAGGCGAGAGAATCTTTGCTCTGTGAAAATATAAGCGCCATAATGTACGACGCGTATGAACAGAGTTCGCATTTCACTGTTACAACGCAAATCTTTCAAAAAAAAGTACATACGATTTCATTTCCCGAAATTTCAACGTGCCAATATATACTAAAAGTCCAATGGGAAATTTCTGGCCGGTGAAAAACTCTTTTTTTATATAGAAGCTTTGTCCGATAACGGAAAAGTACTCAAAATCATTAAAAAATTCCATTGGAATGCAGGGCCTAAAATGTCAATAGTCAAAACACTCTCCTTGAAGTGATGATAGTCCTTCGATTATGCAAGTTTCGAAGAATTCAAAAGTGTATTTGCTTTTTAGAAAAGCTTTTTTGATAGCGCTGTAGGAGAAAAAAAAAGATTTGCGCTTTACACCTCGCCGGACAGAGATCTTCGTTTGGACTATTAGTAATAATTCGATAGCGTAAGTAACAATACTTTCAACGCTGTGGTTATTGGATGGAAATATTGTTTAGCAAGGAAAATAAGGTGACTAATCCACCTGGCGGGACGGGGCAGGGTCATAGATGGCGTTGAACATGTTATTATTCAATTGAGAATTTTTTACCGCTTTGAAAGAAAATCAGATAACACGATAGACTCATGTATGACGAAAGTTCCTCTACACATTGACATGCCTTCCGAGCTTCCAGCGAATTACACATGTAATCAAAATGAAAGCGAATGGAAGATGTGGGCGGGTTGGCAATGAACCATTATGGTTACTTGTCAGGTTTCACTACCGCAACATTGATTTACGACCTTAGCATTGATGACCTGTTTTGTAGCTCTATCTGAGTGATGTTTTTACTATCACTTTTATGATGAGCTCTGTAAGCTCAAACACAAGTTGTTAGTTAGCCGTCACTTATGTGGCTTCATTATCTCGAGAACCTCTGATAGCACTGTCCAAGATTTTCCAATCCCTTTATATTGTGCGGTGTCATCCATAAAAAACGTGTGTAACGCAGTGGATGGACTCAACTTTCAATCTTTGCGTGGTCTCGCGCAGAGAGCTAACAACCCGTCTTCGTCCTCGTTCCTGGCAATATAAGACCCAAATTGCAGAAATTAAGAAGCTGATTTGTATATCCATATAAACCACAGCATAGATCAACATTGGATTCAGTCACTTTGATGTTCAATAGAACGACATACATAAATGATTCATCTCTTAGAAAATGTTCAACATCGAAAATTTCATGTTTATTCTCCTTCATTCAAGTAGTACCTTTTGAGGTAGCGAAGACAAGAAGTGCAGTGATGGTTTGTGGTTCGCCGCCAGTTTAGTTGAACACATAAAGTATCTTGGAAAAGACGTGTTGGACTACGGGTTATATGGCTGTGTTTGAAAGAAGTTGAGTAATCAGCTCAGTTTTATTGCTATCTGTTGCATACTTGGATTCTTTGTGCAGAGTTTTGTATAAAAGTATTTCTTGTATCAGTTTATGTCAGACTCATCAAGTTGCGACATTATTCACGGCAGTCAACTTCTCTTGTTCAACCGCTTGTGATAAATTAGTATTCACATTATCGTAGCATTCAGAGATACTTATATTTTTAAATAAGATAAAAATATCAATTTCTGGAGAGCACGTTTGTAGCCCAAATTTTGCGGAAGCTAGCGCATTGTACATTTTGTCTAGTGCTTGAAGCTACAAGAGCATTATTATCAGGGAAGCTAAGGTGGTGTGACTATTGAACAACAATTTTCACTCACGTTATTCCACTCAACTGTACACGCTCTTCAGATAGTTATCAACGCATGACGCTCTCCAGATAGTTATCAAAATTTTTTGCAAGACAATATCGCCTTGTCAGATCTTTATCTTTGCGTTGATGTTACTATCAATATGGAATGGTGATAATTCCGGATTGCAAAATTCTTTCACAGCTCAAATAGTCTTTTCGTATACTAGGTAGAAAGACAATAGTCCAGTAAAGTTTTGTAACGATTCCTGTCTTGATTAAAAGCAATGTTGAGGAGACAAAAATGGTCCAGAGTGCCCTTTGTACTCTGACAATATATAAGTGAGTCTCTTAAAGGCATAGACATAGTATATTCAGCTGAGTACTTTTCAAAATCCTAGTTTAGAATACAGCAAATAAATTAAGCGATAGTTCATGATGCTTTGAAAGTCTCATTTCATACCATTCGTTTTGAGTGTTTTCTTAAAGACCATGCCCAAATTCCAATTTGTCTCATAATTAAAATTTGAGCTAACATATCATGTGGTCTGTTGATGGGTTCTTGTACAGCCCGATACACGTGTTTTGACCCGGCAGTTTAAATCGTTCGCCGTTGCCTACTCTTAGTGTGGGGAGTGGAGCACCCCGAGAGGATTGGCTAGAAGGCGAAGGGTTTTGCCCGACTGACGAGACTGCCAAAGTAGAAACACGTGCAAGAGCCCGTCACCAGACTACATGACAATTGGCTTAAATAACAATTATGAGAGTCTCACTTTACTCCAAGAGCACCCTCTTTTTAGTCTCTAGATGATTATAATTTTTTCACTGTGACAAATAGAGTGGGAAGAATCTATCCACTGTGTTGACAAGGACATGCAAAAAGTTCTCCAGATGTTGGGTTCGTATTCTGTCTTGGCCAGGTGTTAGGTTTTTACCCGCCGGCAAAGCTACATATTGAACTTATAAAGATGATCTGTTAAGACTATATGCGCACTTCACCTTGCTTCACATAGAAACAGAAAGACGTGGCTATTGGAGGAACCAGAGTATCATGAAAACTTCCTATATACAAAAATTAACAAGAGCCTCTCGAACTTGGATACCCTGTGACTTTCTCAACATTTCACAGAAACATCGCACTTGGCCACACTACAACATTTCAGTATGCAGAGAACATCAAAAATCTTCCGTACGTGGCCGAATAATGTAATATTGTTGTAATTACCTACAGCATACACCCAATCTTGGTATGAAAAATCGATTTTAGACGCTAAGAATACAGATAAGACGAAAATCAGGAGTGATTTCGCAAAATTAAACAGAAAATTCTATGAAAATTTTTTTGCACAACAAATCATCTACATTCATCTTGCAGATCTGTTCCTTGGCTATAAATCAGCAACATATTTATTTATTTGGGTCTGATATTTATTTCACATAACATATCACGTCTACTATCTTAATCCCAGCATTCCATGCATTTAATTCGTTTCCTCGCACTCATCGATCTGGAGGCTGTCGAACATATCGCGCCATGCTTGGCTTGCTATTTGTGAGATTCGTCTTCTTCAGAAGTGTGGTGGTATGCTAGAGCAAGACAATCTCATTGTGACGCTGAAGATAGTCGAACGAAACCGCGTTCTCGCGTGATGACGAGAGAGCGTTGAGATCCCATCTACCGTATGTGATCATTAATACGCCTGCTTGTGTCAGTCCAATTTGCTTGAGTGATAGCAGTCAGATATTTATTTTCTTACTTACTTTATTTCATATGACCTAAAATCACATTTTAATGTGCGGAAAGCAGCACTTCCGTTATTCGATTCGTTTCTTCGCAGTCACCGTCCGATCGAATTTCTCATGTTTTCCTTTGACTGATTCTTAATGTTTGGTCTTCTTCACGAATGTAGCAGAATGCTGATCGATATAAATCTTCTTGCAGTTTTGGAAATAGCCAGAGTAAAGCGTTCCCATGTGATTGCAAGAGTGTTAAATGAGAGGGTGACAATGTGATAACAGTATTATAATACAGTGGTAAAGGCTGATAGACCTAGTCAGAGTTGATTTGTACTAATCAGAAAGGACAGCGATATAAAAAGGCTCTCTAAGTAGTTTATTTCAATATTCTTAGTGAGCTCTTCACCATCTCTAAGAATATTAGATGTCACACCTGTCTTCAGAAGGCCTTTGTGCAAAATCTTTTGTTGATTTAGAATAAATCTATCTCTTCATTTTATCTTCATTACAAAAGACTTAATTTCTTTTCTTTGAAGTTGAGTTCTATAGGAGCAATGCTTGGTAAATATGATTTAGTATTAATTTCTGCACTTCTCCTACTTTTATCAGAACTTGCAACTTTTAAGATTGATTTAGTCTCAACTAACTCACGTGATACTATAAAGAAATGGGCTATGGCTTTCTATTGCAGTAAAAGTTCTACAGTCATTACAAATGCTCAAAGCGTCAGAAAACCACTTGTCTTAGCAACAAGTAGAATTCTCCGTTAGATTAAGGAGCTCTGCGGTCGTTCGTATCTGACGTATCGGCTGAATTACCTGTCGTTCCGCTAATCGAAGAATGAATCGAACAGAGCGCCACTAAATCTTATAATTTTCGCATCACGTGCAAGAGCGCAGGAGGTTCTCCTAGCTGTAGGTAGTTCCGACGTATTGCAACTTTTGCCTGGGCTTAGCACGAAGAATTTAGACCATAGGATCAAGCGAATCTCCTGTTGTTCACTTGACATTTCGAGCGAGCAGCAGCTGCTCTCGTTCATCGGTTGCCTCAAAACGCACTACATGTCTGGCTTACGTGCTTTTCGATAGCTTAACGGGTAGAACGCCGTCCTCGAATCTCGATCAATGACATTAACCAAGGCTCCGATTTTTTTCTTTCAATCACAAGATACGAGATAACTCTAGCGTCGCTTTTTGAATGCGCGCTCAAAACGAAAAGTGACATTTTATCTTGCTCACATAGCGACTAGGCTCTTGGATAAATATATAAATACATAGAAATCAGATCTTAGGTCCTGATGAGTACATGATTTTCCTTTTCAAACGTAGAGACAAAAATCTAGTTAATAGGATGTGGCTGCTTCGTTATTGTTTTCTTTATTGAGTAACTCCTACTTTGCGAGCGGGCTTATCTTGTAAGTAGATGTTTTTCGTCTTTATAATGAACTCAGATAACCTCTTATCCTGTTCGTTTTCCTCCGACTTGTAAGGGTCAGTGCGGCGTTTCCTGTGTCTAGTCCTAGCATTAGGAATCAGATGATGACTCTGGAGAATGTGTGGTCTCTAGTGTAGAACATCACTATAGGGCACGCTGCGATTTCGGTTCCTTTGTAGTTTGATCGGAGTTGAGTGTGTAACGAGAATGATCAGAGCTGATAATGATCCACATAGCCTTAGTCGCAAGCGTCCGACTGCGGTTGTCAGTTGTATAAGTGAATTAATGTTCAACGCTAGGCTCGTTCTGACGAAAAAGCCAAACCGCTGACTTTCTTACTATTTCCTGAGAAATAGTTCTTTTCTTTTGTCTTAGTCAGCTTGAAACGAATGGCGTCTTTCAGCCAGGCCAACGACGTCGTGCCTATTTTTTCTGCACACATAAATATATCTTCTATGGAGGATTCATATGTAACTGCACGTGCATTATAGGTACGGATCGTCACTTTAGTCTATTACAATTATGGTAGCCTAGTTTGGTCCTGAAAATTTGTCCCTCCCTGCTCTTCCCACCCAAAGCTGCCGTACAGGGAGTTTTTTGGAATCAGAAAAATAACGCTGTTCCTTCTACCGTATTTGGCTTTTCTGTACCTCACCTATAACTCGCTGAGCTCTGAACGTGAAGGCTGGGTACATACAGATAGCCTACTAGTCTCTTTCGGACGAGCAAGGCGCTGTTTACTTATTGGTGGTCACTCCTAAACGGTTCCTATGTATTTCCTTGCCGGTTAGTTGCATGCATTTAGCCAAAATGTCTTGTGGAAATAAAGATAAATGTCAGACTGGGACGACAAAAGCACGGAGTCCACCTCTTGAATCTGTCTGCTCTCAGAAAAGCGTATAAATGATTTAAGTCCTCGTTCAATTTTCCTATCCACCCGCTGGGAATGCGCCACGTGTAGTCACGACTTACCGGACAGATGTCCAGCTATAACGGAATCTGTGAATCCGAAAAACCGGACGCCTTATGCCTTTATACTTCTATAAATATTTCTAAGAAAAGGATGTTGGCGTGTTATCGAAGATTCTAGAAAGGCCTCACGGGTTTGCGTGCTAGGCTGTCATCAAGTTCGTTAATCATTGACGATCATCATAAATACATTTGTAACCTTTGAAATGTTGTCTACGACTTTTTAATTCGCTTGGCACACTGTGTGTATGCTACACTCTAGTAGTCGGACTCGTTTGCCAGAAATTCTTCGCCCACATGTTGTCCATTAAATGCATCGCCTGCCCAAAATATGCTATTTAAGCTTAAATAAGCTGGTGTATTCGACGTCTAACATTCGAAATCATCGGATTGAACACAGGCTTCGGTAAACTGGGCGAAATTTACCGGAAGTAAACACCTTTTCCTGTTGTGATGACAATGATTTCAATAGTTTTTGGTTTATTATGAACACTATGTCACATAACAGCGGTTCAGAAGGCGGGGTTTTCATATCAGCCAGACTGTTTAATTGTTTCGTGCTGAATCCTTAGTGCATACGGATAATCAATCGAATATTCGAATATGGTATGATATAATACGTCTAGGTTTTGACGAAAGTGAGGTCGGCAAAAAGTTATCCATCGAATTTTAGGAAAGGATACTAACCCCGTGCAAATTGTGCAAATGTTATTGAGAGAAAACAACAATTTGCAAGAACATTATGATCAAGCAGGCATCGTGTAAAGAGCTAAGCATTAATGAAACAGGCAATGGTTCCTTAAATGTTCAGCTTGTGCGCTTTTTCGGGAAGATTGTCATACAATCCTCAATCAACGATAAATTTTGTCGGACCTTCAGAGAGAGAGATTCCGAACTACAGAACCAGCATTCTCAATTTACATGTGGAAGCTAAATGATGAGCTTTTCATGTAAAAAAATTTCCATTGATTTTTGTGAATTTTGACTCGCTCGCATGAGCGCTCGTGTGAATGATCTCAACCTGAAAGTCCGTGACATTTCGCCATAGGCGTTGCCAAAATCGCTCAACATTCGTTCCGCTTAGCTGATGCATGGTGTTATAAGGACGATGCCACCAGCAAAGCAAAGATGGTTTAATTGTCGACTGTCAATTTTCACTCCCATATTATCCCATCCTAGTGTTTGCATCACGTTTTGGAGGGTGGCAGTGAGTATTTTTAGCGAGATTGTATCGCCTTGTCAAACCTCTGTTCTCACGTCAACAGTAATATCGTTATGGAGTGGAATGATATTTCGGTTGCGAAAATCTCTATATAGCTCACCAAAGGAGCGTTATGTATCGAAGAGGATCGTCCTGATATTCCAGAGCCTTTATAACAGTTTCTGCTTCCACTAAATGGCTTTCTTCAAATCATTGTGGTGAGACATGACGGTCTTTTTATCTTCGTGGAAATTTAATGAGTATTGTAATCGTGTGGTTGTGTTTCATGGTGCTGAATCCCTTTCGAAACCCTGTTGGTTCGCATGACTGTCTTTTGTCCACTGCTCTGTCAATCCTGTCTTGGATGATTCGGATGAAGAGTTTCTAAACGCAGACACAAGCAGACTGAGCGATAATTTCCTATGTCGAGGAGGTCTTCCTTTTGAACAATATCACAGTCTTGCTGGTGTTCTATTGAGTGGGAATCTTGTATTCTGACAAATAATGATTGAAGAGCAGAGCCAGGGTGTTGATAGAACTGGGAGCAGGTTCTTCAGTGTTCTGTCTATCCTGTCTGCACGAGGTGTTGTTCTATTCTTCACCGACAATATAGCGTATCGAAAATCTGAAGGAGAATAGGCCGGGCAAGAAATTCATGTTCTCAAATTCGTATGAGTGCAATCTTACATGGTTATGGGAGAGATCTTAGTAATAATGGCTGATGATTTTCTCCATTGTATTAGCAGAGGCTGTAAGTGTTCCGTCATAGCATCGGAGTCAATCATCTATTCTTGTATCTGGCGAAGCGTCAGTGAGCTTTGCGAATGCTCTTCCCAGTATTCTGCAGCTTCGACAACAACTGCTGCTCGTCTCTTCAAATTGATGAACGGAGAAATCGGTCTCCTGTACTGCCGTGATTTGATGAATCTTGTGATGGTTGCATAGATTTTTTGTCGGTTTGCTGACTCGTTTGACTTGAATCGTTTGAATTGTGGCGTGGATTGATTGAGAGTCGCGAAACACATAGTTACTGTCGCTTTAAATCTGCTGTTTTACTGATGAAATGGCAAGGGCGCTGCTGCAAAGTAAAATATTACCCTTGCATCAAAGGAATATATCTAATATGAGGGATGTACCAAGCTGAATCCCCCTTACTGAACAATGAGGTGATGACCAAAATCATTCTGTACATCACTTCGCAAGCGATAAACATCTGCCATGCTTTCGTCAGTTGTATAGTAGAGTACTGTTACGAAACGTGGCAGTTCTGACATATAATAGCCTTAGAAAAAGCGATAGCCATCTACATTTCTTCTGAAAGACTAGTTAGAGCAATTTAATTATTATTAAAGAGAAAAAAAGCGTAGAATATAAACGCTTTATTTACGCTTCGCTTCACTTCTAGTAGAGTATTTACAAAAATTAGTTAGCACCATCATTTGCCTATAATAATATTTTAGGAATGAGGCCCTTCTTTTGCTATGCGAATGAATTGAACTCATTCACTTCTTTTTTTTCTTTTGATAATTGCACCACTTTCAGCTCAAGATAATCTTTTGAGATCGAAGATCTAATAAGGACGTTAAGGGCATTTTATTCTCTAGATATTGTGAGAAAAGACTTATTTTTCTGGAAAAATCCTAGCTTTAATAGTTCCTTGTTTAGACTTCTTTTTTTTCAAATTTTCGATTATTAATGCCATGATCAATTAGGGTGGTTTGATCACAAGTCATTTCCATCAAAGAATTTGTAAACCTACATTAAATCCTAGCGGTAGATAATCTTCTGCATCAACAAAATGTCAATCTTCTTTCAAAAAAGAACTTCTGGGTTTAGTTCCGCTCTATGAAATGCTTTCAAGAATACTACGAGTTCTGGTGACGTTATCGTCTGTGTCAAAATGTTGAAATGATCTTAAAAGCGCTGAAAATTTAGCTGCTCACAAACTTTCTTGCTTGTTGACGATCACCACCAAAAACACGTCTGTGCCTTTCAAAATGTTGTCCATGATTTTCACTTTCTCTTTGGTGATCTATGCGCATACAGCAGCACATTACTCTGACTCGTTCGCCAGGAATTACATGTTTCCGCTTCGTGCTGATGCTTACTCAGACCATCCAGAACAACGCATTAATCTCCTTTTCGCTAAGCTAACTCTTACGATTTCAAGCTAATGCAAAAGCCTGATGATTCTGAAAATTACCAGCAAGAACACTTCTATTAACTTTGTCAATGGAAACCTACAACTATTCAGCTTCGACGTAGAGTGGCCGTTCAATGCGATGGTTACCAAAGTGATACTTGTTCCAGTTACACCGCCTTACTTTACAACGAAAAGGCAATAGCGTTCAGCTTTAAGTGAGCATCCATATCACCGCATACATTATTGAATCATTCTTTTCCAGTCACTCTTCATGACTATAGTTTTAGTTCAATGACAACAAAGATCCCTCGTTTTCCCTTCCAATCCAATTTTGAGGCTTTTCAAGATACAATTTGTAAACAGCTGACTTTCTGCGGTTACGCCTTTTCAGAGCTTAGAAAAATTAGGTTGCCCACAGCCCAGTTAGTTGAACACTTCCTCTGCTTGAAAAAATTCGCCAAACCTAGATTCCAATCCCATCAAGCGTTCACTCAGCAACTTAGTGCACGACTTATAAGAAACGGTGAGTGTGGTCAAAGTTGATTTGCGCATGATTTCTGGGTTTGGCGGGTTTTTTGATTAAGTAATGGACACGTATGGCAAACTGATTTGTGTGCAATCTGATTTCCAGATTGTGAAGAAGGCTTAACCTCCGAAAGGTCAGCTGTCAGAATAAATTGTATTATAAAGCCTCGTCTTTGTCTTAAGAACAAAAAACCAGAAACTATTGAGGAATGGTGAAGTAGATAGGTAGTTGGTCCTGAAATATCACCAAATGCACCAGAAAGATTGATTAATTTTTTCTGTTTAGAGGCACCATGAGTGGGAGAAAATTCAAAAGTCTATTTTCTCAAGATGGGTTGATTTCATGGAAGTTTCTCCCTTTTTATACACTTTTTCTTGTATTCTATACCACAGTAATTGACGGCTCTCTGATTGAGTCCCGTATTAACTTTAGAGCCCCTGGATTTATGGTGGAAAAACTTCGAAGTACTTTTATGATGACATTTTGAACTTTGGGACGCCGGAATAGCAGATGACTACTTTGCTCTAAAGAATAACTATTCCGATTACGAAATATGGGTCAGCGTTACATTTTCCCTCCATATACATTTGTGAAGCTTGACCTACTGGATTCGTTATCGACTCAGGTATCTAAAAATTTTCTTGGTGGCTCATTAGCATCCCTAGCAGCCTCATATCTGATCGAATCTAATTCTTCCGATCCAAACAAGATCAAACTGGTCACTTTCGGTCAATCACGAACTGGCGATTTGCACTTCTTCACCATTTATAACTCTCAGGTCCGCAAGCACTTGATTTAGTTCTCTCGTTCTCACATTAAAATTTTTCCATAAAGCCAAGAATTTTGTTTTGCATTTATTAGCAGTGGTTGACGATGATAAAAGCGCCATATCCGCCGCCTCTTGGGATGCACCATTTGCTTCTTCGCATTTCGACACTTTTGTTCACTCAACAGTGTTTTATTTATGAAAGCCAATGAATAGCACTATAATCACCATCACAATCAATATGATGCAGCCACATTCTAGGCGAAGATCGGATCCTTTTCTCCTAGAAAAAATGAGGCTGGAAAACAAAGAAGTTGGTGAGATCACTCTTGACCTGGCCGTAGTCTTCAAGTTTTTTCTCCCACAGATACTGCCTTAGGATGCGCGAGACATGATACTACCACGACACAGCCCGGTTTTCCCAGAATGTGGCGAATCTTTGTAGTAGACCCAGGATTTGTCTTCAGTGATAACATAACTGGGAAAGTCTTGCCTTTACGGTCGCAGCGAAGACTTTCGCCGGCGATCACGCGTTCGTGGTCGGCTAGTGCATGAAGTGTATAGAGACATTACTTTGTGCTAGCCCATTTCATCTGAATGGTGAGCGATGGTGCTACCCTTTCCGAGTAAAGCTGCTAGAACACTTTCCATCATTTCATAGCCTTTAAGCAGTTACACTATTTAAAATGCATAAAACCAAGAAAACAAGTGCGAAAGAATTTGGAGACAACTCAATAGATGGATGATGAAGACAAAATTCCACGGACCTTCCTCTTTGAGGAATCCCGACAGATGAGTCGCGAGGGCACGTAGCGAGTCTCTAGGCGATCGATAGGGGATTAAACGCAAACCAAAAGCGACCGTCTGCTTTCCGGAGACGCAGGTGGATTGAGGGGATGAGCTCCCTGATTCTGCAGCGCCGACTTGACAAAACTCTATTTCTACGAGTCAAATCGGCCAAAAGCCCGCAATCAAGCAGCTGGGAAGTACATGGGAGGCGGTTAGAAGTCGCTCTCCAACAAATAAGCTCCTCCCGCTCTTCCGAGAGAGACTGGCAAGCTACTTGTGAGTACTCAGCCCCACGTTTAGAGCCTAGCAAGCTATACTTTCGGTATAAAATGCTAAAAAAGGCAACAAATTTGGGCTCATTCCTGACCCGAAAGAGCCCTGGTACGGCAGCGCCAAATACGACGAGTACGGAGAGGCTGCTAACATATCAGAGCCAAACTAGGCTGCCAGATCAAAGGGACTAAAATGACTATCTGTACCTATAATGCAAGAACCCTTGCTCATGTATCCGCTGTAGAAGATCTACCGATTCAAGCAAGAAGGATAAGGTGCGATGTCATTGGCCTGGCTGAGACGAGAAGACGCCATCCTTTTCACGCTATCTATGACACCGAAGAAGGACTGTTTCTTGGAACATGCGATAGCAGAGGAGTCGGCGGCATTGACGTCGTCGTCAAATCGATTTTGACCGTGATCATCGATTTGTTTAAACAACTAACAACCCGTATCGGACGATTACGGTTGAAGCGATGTAGTTCTATGCCGGCTTTGACCATCTTCGTTGCCTACACACCAACATCAAGCTATGGCGAAGACGAAGTTGAAGCGTTCTATATGGACTTCGAAAAATTCTTCAGAGAAGATCATACATTCTTCAAGGTCATTGTTGGAGATTTTGACACAAAAATTTGACCTGAAAGAACGTCCGAAGAAGTCACATAGAGACCCACGGACTAGAATGGAATGAACAGGGTGAGAGGCTATCTGAGTTTATCATGACGACCCAAACCATCCATGGTAACTCAAAATTCCAAAAGCCTGACCCTCATCGATGGACGTGAGAGTCTCCAATGAGGTACCATAACGAAATAGACCACATCTTAGTAAATCGAAGGTTTTGCCTTGACCGATGTCGCTGTTGTTCCTAAGTTCTACATGGGATCAGACCATCTCCTCCTTCGCGCAACGTTCCGTTTTTTGCGGAGAGGAGAAAAGCCGCTAAATCCAAACAACGACGTCCCAGAACTACCATAAACTGGGATGTATTCAAATCATTAGTTGGCTCTTGGAAGATACCGTTGTCGGCAACATCGACGAAGAATACGATCAGCTCGTTGAATATTTTCACGTTAGCGCTATGAAAGTCGAAAGTCCTAAGGTCACGAAAGACGCTTGTCTCCGCAGACACTCGAGCTGATACGTCAATGTGGAATCGCACGAGCTACAGGCAACCGAAACTTATCGTCCGAACTTGCGAAATGCTGCGGAGAAGCGATAAAAGAAGAACTCCAAGAGAAACGAGCAGCAGTTATGGCAGAAGCTGCAGAAGCTGGGAAGAGCATTCGCAAAGTCCAGCGAGGCTTCGCCAACTATAAGACCAAGATGATTGCACTCCCTATGCCCTGATGGGACACTTACAGCTTCCAGAAGAGCTATGGAGAAAATCATCCACCAATACTACTCGGATCTCTTCGCTAGCATGTCCTCTTACTGTCATATAAATTGAAAGAGGATGAATATGTCGTTCCACCGGTCCTCCCTTCCGAAATCCGGCATGCTATATCGTCGGTGAAGAACAGAACAACACCTGGTCCAGACAGGATTAGACAGAATACTGAAGAACCTGCCGCCAGTTCTCATCAACACCCTGGCTCGGCTCTTCACTCGCTACCTGTCGGAATGCAAGGTCCCCTATTCAATGGAAAACCAGCAAGACCGTATTGTTGTTTAAAAAGAGAGACCTTCACGACATAGGCAATCATCGCTCAATCTGCTTCCTGTCCGTTGTTCTATAAACTCTTTACTCGAGTCATCCTAGACAGGATTGACAGAACACTGAACGAAGACAGCCATGCGAACAAGCAGGGTTCCGAAAAGGATTTAGTGTCATAGACCACATCCACACGATGACAAGACTCATTGAAGTTTTACGAGAGCACAAACAACCACTGCTGTCTCACTTACATCGATCTGAAGGAAGCCTTTGATTCAGTGGAAACAGAAGCGGTTACAGAGGCTCTGGATAACCAGAGCGTCCCTACTCGGTACATAGTGATCCTTCGTGAGCTATATAAAGATTTCACGACCAAAATATCTCCATTCTACAACAATATCACCATTGACGTAAGAAGAGGGATTCGACAAGGCGATACAATTTCGCCAAAGCTATTCATTGCCACTCTACAAAACATCATGCTAACATTAGAATGGGACGATATGGATAGTGAAAATTGACGGTCGACAATTAACCATCTTCGATTTGCTGATGATATCGTCCTCATAACACCAAACATCAGCCAAGCGGAACGAATGTTGACCGATTTCGATAACGCCTTGTGGAAGATTGGTCTTCAACTAAATCTAACGAAAACGATGTTCATGAGGAACGGATAGGTTTTGAATGCACCGTTACCGCTCAACGGAACGACAATCTCCGAATGCTCCAGTTACGTCTACCTAGGTCGTGAAATCAACATGATGAACGACCTAGGTCCAGAGTTGAGCAAGAGGAAACGAGCGGCTTGGGAACGTTAAGAGAATTGAAGATGTAGTGGAGAGGCCAAAAAACGTCCGACTCCGTGCCCGCCTTTCGACTCGACGATTATCCTTGCCCTAACCTACGCAGCAGAAACCTGGTCGCTACGTAAGCAGGATGAAGGATCACTTGGCGTTATCGAACGCGCACTCGGGAGGTCGATGCTAGGAGTATCTCGTATCTCGAAAATGAGAGTAGGGCAGTACGCACTGACATTACACTATCGAAGCCATCGCTCTGCTTGGGGCTCTTAGCTGTATTTCCACTCTGTTGCTTCATATCAGTAAAACATTCGTCAAGAGGACAGGACGAACAATATGGCAAACAATATGGAGCATCCGACATATCAGTAATCGCATTGTTGTGCAGATGATACGAGTCATCGCTGATACGAAACAATCTGTGATTAGCGATTTTACAAGAACACTTCTGTCTTATCTTTATGTGGGAATAGGTTATTCAAATCAGACGTCATTGGACGACAAATGGATTTTTCATATCTTTATTTTTTATTACTGCAGCAAAGCAACGGCGGAGCCATATTTCTACACCTCATAATTACAACATTGAAATCGCCGGGATTTAGATTATCGAATGATTGCTAAAAGTCTGCAAAAAAAGCGGAAGAGGTTTTATCCTGCACGTTTAATAAATATTTTGTTTGAGATTTTCTACCTCTTTGTCGTTACCAGCACGACTAGTAAAATTTAGATTTAATATATGGAACTGAAATTGGTGAACAGCGTCACGGTATAAACAATTTGTATGAATTTGACTGTGCCACAAATAGCTACAACTTTTATTTAGCAGATGTGAACAATGCAATTCAGTAACAACCGCCTACGGTCCCTACAAATATTTGTGGTATTCAACGTTGTTGTTGAGTTCTCTTGTGCGCCTAACAAAATGCATTCAAAATCATAACATACACACAAGTATATACAAATACAAATATATGTATATACACATATATGCATATATATATAATATGTATAATATGCACTGAGCTGAAATGGATTAATTAACAAAAAATTAGCATTTCAAGTGTATATAATTCAGTATTTGTTACTGTTTACAAAAGCTATCGAGGAAGCTATAGAAAAAAGACAAGATGTTCAGCGAATCCCTAGAGCGAAGAGGACCCTCTGGGCTACTTTTGCACACCATAGGGAAAAATGGAAGCGTTTTCTGATACCTGCTCGAGTCACTCGACGATCAACGGACGACAGGTGATAAAGATGATAATTCAGTACTATTATTAATGACTTGGAAGTGACGTTAACAAGTTGTTTGGGAAATGATACAACATTTCAACAGTTGCCTTTACTGTAGTAAGTTGGCTGTCATAATGAGCATTTCAATGATAGATGTTTGAAATTCAGTAGTTTGTCAAACATTTCTAAGATGATTTAATCTGATAAGGATATTACATATTTTGAGCCATAGGTCTAGTGCTATATAGGCGCCTATTTCGTCCTATTGGGACTTCTAAGATGTTTGAACACTCTAGCAGAGCTGAATTTGACTTATCGAGGCAGTGCCACATATTAAAGAGTAAGATAGAATCCTTTTAGATGGTATGCATATGGTTATAAATGCCCACGTATGTATATTTATATATGCAAATTTTCAGTGTCGACATTGTATGTGACGTTACAGAAAATTGTAGATACTTTTTTTGCTACTGAAAAAGCAACCAGTCACTCGTATTTTCATCCAATGAAATCTCAGATTATGGCGAGAGGCTTTATTATATAATGGCCCTTGCTCTGGATAGAAGATATTAACGGATAGGATTGAAGCAGAGAATATGCACTGAATTGTAAATCACCTTCTAACCGTTGCGCTTCCCATGCTCTAATCTTAAAATAACACTTCAAAGTCTACAAGGCTTTGGATGGCATATAATCGAGTTTTCTACTGCTTATTGATGCTTGATAGACTGGGATCTACTCATATTCAACAGGTCTCAATAGATAGTTTTTAATTGTCCTAGGGACTGTGGTTGTGAATAGTCATTAAATGTGATGTTTGCATTGAAATCTGTCCAGTCAGTCTCTATGATAGATTGGGCCACTATGGTGGGACATGCGCAATAGCAGGAATATTATCTAAGAGGATTTTTATTATATTGTTCGCTATTTGACGCTACATCATTCAAGTCAGTATATCCCATCTTGAGTTTTACAAATATTCAGGTTTTCGACAATTTATTGAATTTAGGCAACTTCATTGGATATGCTTTTCATAGCACGGCAGCTGTTATCAAGGATTCTTTTGCCCTGGATCTGTGATTGATCTAAACTTAAAAAACGTGTTTTGAACGGCTAGCAGTGTATGCACAAGAAAATACTATGAAATAGAATCTTCAAACTTAGCGAAAAAAAGTAGCCACTTCAATTGTATGAAACGGTAAAGAGCTCCTCAGTTGGAATTTAGAGAAATATCTACTCTCTCAAATGAAAAGTCTGACGAAAATGAAGTCTCGTTCATCTTTTTCTTACAAAAAAGTGGCGTTGCTGCATGAAAAAGGACGTCTGGATGATTTGGTAGCAGTAATCAAGGTATTCTCAGATACCCTAGAGCTCAACCTGGTCCGTAAACCGACTGTATGACAGCCTCTGCGAAACGAAGGCTCCATTAATCATTTCATTATTAGTTAAGCCAACTTGTCATGTGGTCTGATAAGGGCTCTTGTACAGCCCGATACACGGTGTTTCGTCCTTACAGACTCGTCAGTCGGGCAGAACCCGTCGTCTTTCGGTATTTTCATAGTCAGTTCTCTAGGGAGCTCTGCTCCTTCACAGAAAGTTTTCGAAGACGAACGTTTTACACTCTATGTCAAGCAAATTTTCACCTAACACAGGGTGTTTTCGCACTCGATTGCTCGCTGGCTGGTATTTTTTATCATATTATACCTTTCTTTCGAGTGCTGTATTAAGACCACGCTCGAATTTCAATAAATCCTTTCATTATTATTTGAGCCAACTTGTCATGTGGTCTAATGAGGGCTCTTGTACAGCCCGATACACGTGTACAGAAAGGTATAATATGATAAAATACCAGCCAGCGAGCAATCGAGTGCGAAAACACTCTGTGTCTAGGTGAGAATTTCGCTTGACATAGAGTGTGAAACGTTCGTCTTCGAAGACTCTCTGTAAGGGGGCAGAGCTCCCTAGAGAGCTGACTATAAAAATATCGAAAGACGACGGGTTCTGCCCGACTGACTAGTCTGTAAGGACGAAACACGTGTATCGGGCTGTACAGGAGCCCTTATCAGACCACATGACAAGTTGGCTCAAATAATAATGAAAGGATTTATTGAAATTTGAGCGCGGTCTTGATAAAGCACTCGAAAGAAAGGCTCCATAATTTGCCCTGATGTAAAGAGGGCGATTATATGAGAACGGGTACGATATATACCTTATCTCTTTAAGGCACTCTCGCGCAAATGCATCGAGTGGAAGGTTGGACCACTCTGTTTCCTTGAAGAAGACCCTCTAAGTGGAAAACGCAAATCCAGCCAAAATACTCCAGTAAAAACGCACAGAAAACAAGTAACATGTATCGCAATCGACTATTTTGAGGTCCTAAGATAGTCGATTAGGAGCCATACGCCATGCAGTCGACAATCAATCACCCTGAAAGAGAGCCATGATGATTGTTTCACCGTATGTTGAGTGGAAAGAACTGCGTTTTAAAATCCTTTATGTAGGGCTAAATGCCCGAGGAACTGACTGAATGAATAGGCACCGTGCGACTGATGAGCACATAAGGCCGATACACATGCTTTGCACTGTATAAGTACCCATAACAGATCCCATGAAAGGTTTTCCCATGTTGAAGATGTATCCTTTCACAGGAATAGAAAGCATCTGCGCGAAAGTAAGTAAGTGTAACCAATCTAGGAAACCAACTGATCATCAAAACAAACCGCTGTAAGTAGATATTGAGTTGTCTTATAATCTCTTTCGTACTATTGTCGAGCAACTTTTCTCTCTTTTGAATCGATTCAATGTCAACATGCTGTGGTACGATGGAGAATGTTGTGGTAGCTTCATCCAAGATATATGAAAAGCTTCGCGAGCTGCAGTGCAATAAACTGAGAATCAAAATGGATTGACGCCAGTTACGCTGTAATGTGATTTGCGAATGTGGGTTGGAGACCAATACAAGGAAGGCAGTCAAGAAGATGAAGTCGATGATTGATCCGGGCATTGTTTTCAATCTGACTGAGCCACTTGCTCAAAGGCTTCGACGAAGGCGAGACGAGTTGTCAAAATCAATCACTCTCGTTAGCCACCTTTGACGAAGACGTTCTGTGCCACGAGCTATATGTGCATATGCATGATAGTACCGGGGATTTGAAGCAGACATATCAATATGGCCATAGCACTATCGATTACAATCTGAACGATTTGTTCACCAAAGTGATGCCTTGATGTGCACCTCAACTATTTACAACGATCACGACCGCGCTGCACTCGTGTCTATCTGCGAAACTCTGTTAAGACCGTACGAGCAAAGCTTTCTCAAGTCTATCATCACTAAGAATGAACCGTAGCTTACTTCGAAAGCAGCACTTGCTACGCTTACTTGCTGCCTCGTGGCAAAGACCGCCAGCTCGCTCAAACCTACATTTCATGCTCGAAATAATATACTCCCGCTTCTTGGGACTTCCAGGCCATTCTGTTATGAGAACTGATCGACAAGAGGCAGATAATCAATGCTGGCATGTACGGGAATTCACTCTAAAAGTTGGTTGCAGCAGTACAAGAAAATCGTCCGAAACGACTCAGTGTCTTTCTCCTCCAGTATAACGCTAGACCTAACATTGCTAAGTCGAATCGCTCATGTTCAGTAGAAAATGGACTGGACTGCAGTACTGCATATACCGGATGCTCCCCTTCAAGCCCCGAGACACCATCTCATTCCTTCCGAAAGGAAAGCATCCAATCTTTACCTAGCAAATGGTTGAATGCCATTGGTTAGATAATGATTATGTTGTTGATGAATGAATCACATTTAATAAATAATAATTACACTTTTTAAACTTTTACACTTTATTGGTCCTTCTTCATCAGTGATTTTTTCACTGAGCGGATCCCAGTACTTCTAGCATTCAATCTTTCATTTGTCTACTTCTTGAACGTCGTAGAGCACTGTTTGAGCAAACCTCCGCGCAATCTCGATGATAGCCTGGCTGTGGTGCTCCATAAGGTGTTGCTGTTGACTGCCGGAGAGGGTTGGGGTGGAGCTTTGCCCCACGCGCGCCGCGGCGCATCATCATAACCACTCGGCCACGGCGCCCCCAATAATAATACTTGAATTAACAAGCTGTTAAAAAGCGAGAGAAAATAAGGGACCGCCCATTATATATGTATATGCATATATACGTTTGAATGTATGCATTCATATGTACAAATATATATATATATATATATATATAATGTACAAGTGCATATCTTTTTGTGTATGCAAAGTAGTATTGAAGGTAATGAGAATCTTTTGTCAAGTGCACTCGAAAACTCAACAAATACGCTGGCTACCGTGAACATTTGTAGTTACAATAGTCATTAGCTTCTGAATTGTACTGTTTACATTTGTCCAAATATCTGTAGTTAATTGTAGCACAATTCACTCTATTAAAGTCGCAAGCCGTATCGTTGTTTTTGGCTTCATTTTCTCCTATAAAATGTAATATTTCAATCGTGTTTATGATTGAATAAATGTAGAATTTCAAATCAAAACAATCATCAACAACGGGTAAATTAGCGATTACCAAAAACTGCTGGTAGGCATATGAACTAAATTTACTTATTAAGACATCTTTGTTGAATCATTGTCTTTTCCTTGAAATCCAATGTCTACTCAACAAACCATAAGCCGATATAAGCGAAATAACGGTGAATATGCGAAACTTTGTTCTGTCTTTATTTACCTCAATGCGATAGAGTTTTTTACATTCGTATAGTGGTATGCTGTGCTCTACAGCTCATTCTGAGTCGAGCAGTGGTTCGATTTTTCGACTTTTATTCTCCACATCTCCACCTTTTTAAAATGGCCAGGTTGCTAGAATTCCATCTTCGGAGAACAATAACACTATCTTGACACACTCGTAAGCTAGCAAAAGTCAATGTTTTGACCACTGATTATTTGATTACATCTGCGATGCTTTGGAAAGTCGATTGATAGCACGTCTTTCAAAGATTGGTTAACGCCAAATGCTTTGTACTTTTGTCCTCCAAAAATAGATGAATTATCGATTTTCATAATTTATCAGTCGATTATAAATCAGCAATTATCTATAGATTATGAATCAATAAATAATTGTTATTACTTATGTTATGTGCGGATTCCAGCAATTCTTAAAGCTCTTGAATCGGTGTATGAGACTAGTGGATATCTTAGCGTTTTAGGTAACCTATTACCGTTGGTGCCGTTTTCACACTGTCTAATAATATTTTGTATCCGTCATCTACATGTTTACCTCGCACTATTTTCGCTTTCTTCATTGCAATGAGAACTGAAGGGAGCGAATTAACTCAACCATCAACTGTTCCATAGGTAAACACCAATTTTCGTTTGTCTCCTCGAAAGTTTTCTTTCCTTAGCCTTCATTCTTGCCTCCTATTACGGTAAAATCATTTCGTGAATTGTAAACGTTATATTAATATAGTTGATTCATATCTATTAAGGACTACTCATGTTGAGATGACATAAAAGTGTTATCAGTTGTCCTTGTTGCTTTCGCTTTTGTTGTTGTCACATGGTGGCTAACGTTTCAGCAACTTGGCCTTCTTCATGGGCGTATTTAATGCATTACTAATCGTATAACTCGGTGAATTTCATACAGCGCGAGCGAACATATGTCTATAAACGAACACCATTTTATTGGAAAAAATTGCTCATCATTTTGTGAGGTGTAAAGCTACCTATATTAGCGTGAGGAAGAGCTTGAATCCCCTCCTTTGTTCCAGGCAAAAGATCAAAGAAAGTGAAGGAGCCAAGTCACTTGTGCTAGTGGAGAAATCGGTCTTCTGAGTCTTTTTGGAGTGTGACTATAAAAGAGTAAAGGATAAAGCTCTTGGCATTGATCAGTCCCTCAGGGATGCGCCATGCATTCGACTTGAATTTTTAACTTCGTTTGAGGTGATTGAATGCATATCTGGTCATCAAAATGACTCGGCGGTGGCCTCCCGCTGAACCGAGTCAGTGTTGCTTATCCTCCCAAACAAGTCTGAGACCTATCTGGTACCAATTTACCGACCCCGGAGGGATATGGATTGCTTGGTGAGCTATGAGCACGGGATCGATCCACTGACCTCGTGTGCGACGCAGAGCACTTCTAAAATGCGCCACATGCGCAAGCCTGGCCATAGCCATTAAAAATAGCTATTTTATGCCAAAATTGGTGGATTCTTACTTTCAATTTCAGTGGTGCACAAACTTCTTGCCATTCGGTACATGTTTATAATGAGTGCTTTTTCCTAGTATTAGATGGGTGAAGTAGTGCACTAGTACATTTTTGCTACTTATTTTTGATACCGTTATGATATATACCAGTTTCTGAAAGCCGCCTTCGAATGACCGAGAAAGAAGCCAGTTTTTTCTAGTTTGCTTTGATTTTAATTCGTCTCCTTGCGTCAAAATAGAGACATTATAAACTGCTACGCACCAGCTCATTACAGATGCAGAGAGAGGATTGTAGTGTTTTATAACAAGTTGGAGAGAGTCACTTGCATCAAAAAGTCCTACGAATGTCCCTGTCGAGGAGTTCAAGGCCAGATAGGAGCGGCCAATGAAAATAGATACAGGTTAGGAAATTTGGGATGTGAGAAAGGAATGAAAACGGAGACCGTTTTGTGCAGCTCCTTTCTGCAGCACGTCTCTTACACAGAAGTTCATTTTTTACGAGAGGATAAAGCCGCCAGTGGACATACGAGTACTTCAACAGCACGATTTGTGCAAAAATTGATCATATTCTTGAAAGCAAAAAAGTTACCTCATTGACATCTTATTGATACCTAGAATCTATAAGAATTGTGATTGCCCTTTTCTACGCGATAACATTGGATTCACCCATAAGCCGACTAATAATTGCTAATATCATTCAAGAAAACAAAATGAACCCTCTATGAGTATATGATCGCAAGATTCTCTCCTTGTATGATCCAAGTAATCAAAAACAAACGCAAAACATAGGTGGATTGTCGAAAAAACCAAAAACTTGGGAGAAAATTTTCCTTATTCGATAAGCCTGATGTTCAGACCGCATCTCTAATACTACTATAGAATTGCTCCAAAAGAAAAGAGAACTGTAGCTTGATCTGACTGTAACTACGTTGAGTTGATAGTGAATGCCACTGCATAACATTTTTGCAGGACCATTTATGTTGACATAGGTGAGAGAAATTACTGGAAGGAGAGAAAAGAATAAAAGAATAGAGCCTCGCTACTACCGCCCAATACGGTCCGATGTGTTTCTTTAGTCTGCTCTGCATACAGGAAAAGAACATGCGTATTGACAAAATTTTCTACTAAACCTTTACTGTGAGGCATTATCTCTTCGAGGAGTTCTATAAAAAACAGAAACGGTACACAATAACTCAACAAAGCATAAAAAAGATTGAACTGCAAGGGTTAGCGTAAATACCAAGCCTATAAAGAATGCTTAGGGCGAAGATGAGAACATCAAATTGAGAGAGAGAATTGGTAACGGAGACTCAGCTCGCACGTGTACTGCCGATATTTAGTGAATATGGAGAACAGATGATTTAATCAGACATCAAGTAAAGCATACATCACTTTGAAACCTTTCAAATAAGCCATCAACCAATTTCTGGATACCAGGCTCTGTGTCAATTTTTCGAATCAGTAGTTCTCCAGGCTCTCTGTTATACAGCAGAGACGAAGGCCGATATTTCAACAACTTGAAAAAAATCCATTCACCTTTCAAAGAGCGCTCTATTAAAATCTTTTTTATCTGATTGGCACTCACAATGTCTAAGCGATTAACGCAAGGCTGGTCATCAAAAACTATTCCATTTTCGGTATTCACAACTCTGTATAATGATAGCAAATCAGTGATGGATAGGTTATACATGATGAACAAATGACAAATTAACAAAGACAACCAGCGGAGTAAACTCCACAAGAATATAAGCGTTTTCTGAGGAAACCTCTCACACGACGGCAAACTTGATTGTGGTTGATATCGACCATATTCATCCCACATGGCAACAATCTTAGGATTACGGATGGGCCTTGCTTACGCCGTTGTGTTCCAAATAGGTCATCACTATGAACGACAAATACGCAAGAGAGAAGCGAATCGAAACTATGTTGATGGCCCCTACTACCGCTAGGAGGGGAGGAGCACTCTTCGTGGTAAGAGACAAGATTGCACAAAAGACCATGAAATACCAAGTAGAAAGTGAACCAGTAAAAAATCACTCATCTGCTATAGTGCAGCATCTTACACTCTTTCCATTTCGCCAACTGTGAGTAGTCACAGCAAACTCTTAATCGTCACAACTCTTCCATCTCGCTACAACTCGCTCTCAAATGCAGATCAAAGATTTCGAAATACATGAATATCTTTGGTTTTTCTGCTTTGAAACATAATTTTAGAATGCACGTTGTGCTGAATGTTGGCGAATATACAGTGACAGCATAAAATTGTAATACTTTTCATCAATAACTGTATCGTTAACAGGCTTATCATTTCTCTCCAACTCTTTTCCTTCGAAATCATCGACGGGAACGAGAAGAGGGTGAGGATCGCCCATCGCATCTCTAGTCTTTTTAGTCTCACTTTTGATGAGAAGTCAAGCAGCCATCTATAAAGCTATGTTTTTCGGATGATAAGGCAATGTTCCTCATACAACTCCGTCACGTTCTCAACAGCAAGTACTCTAGTAATTGAAAAGTTATTGCTTCTTTCAAAAAAGTCAGTCGTTTTTATGATAAAATGATATATGTGATGTTAGAAAGGAAGGCGATTTGTCTGAGTATGTAATCGACATTCATATGCTGTCCCATTTCTTGACAATGAAGTCTGTGCCTAACTTCGCCCATTCTATTAGAAATGAAAACAAAAATAGAAAAAAGTATGCTGACGTACTCTATGAGAAACTGATCTTAATGCGTTTGGTTACCATGTGATTGCATACAGTAGTGTTTCAAATTTGCATAAATGAAACAATTTACTTCTAGCTCATTGAAATGTCAATTTCGCTTAGCAACTGCAGTGATCCTAGCAGTGTTCCAAGGAATACCTGTCTGACAGTGAGTTTAATCTTCTCTTTTCTGATTCTGTTCTACAGTACGAAATTGCACAAAATACGTTCCACTGGCTTCAGAAATTTTAAGTTTTACCATTCATAGAATAAATTATCTTAATCCTCGTAAGACCAAGAGATTCTGATCTGCCCTATCACATTTAGCAAATTTGAGCATAATGTGAAATATACTGGGTTGGATTTGGAAGCGCCAAGTAACCTGGAATTTAGCGCGCTTAGGCATTTGATGCGCAAAATTACGTGTTAGAGCTTTTCTTTTTCTTGTTCACGATTAATAAAATTGTAGTTACTAAGTTTATACCATGTGAACAATGCGCTGTGTGATAATGTGAGCATGCACATAGCGCTAGTAGAAGAAGCTTTTTTTGAAGGCAGTTGGACTGATTAAGAGAAGAAAAAGGATGATTACTAGAGTAACACTGATAATGTTCAAAAGATCGGTCTCAACGAATATGTGATAGCAGTAGAACTGAGAGAATCAGTGCTCTGTAGCAGTACCGTTCCCTTCAAGTAAAAAATGACTTAAATACTCGAGTTTGCTCAAAATCATGGCTGGCAGTTCGGTAGTAATAACCAACTAATTGAAGTTAACGACGATAGCCGCGACATCTAGCTCTACTTCTTGATAGACAAAACTAGTGTATTCACAGCTAAAACATAACCGAAGTATTCACCGCTCATTATTCCAATCGTTAAGAGCAATCAAAAATTCTATTTCAGTATCTTATTGCTATGTTTCATACTTTAATGTTTATTTCTGGTTGGTGGTTCAATGTGTTCAAACAACATCATTCCACTAGGTAACCCTTTAAAGTGCGGCGTACTTTCTCCGTGGAGAAAAAATACAGACACCTTTTCTGTAGGTTACACACGAAATCCAATAGAATCTGTCATGTATTCCCATAGTTGAACTAGCTGCTCTCCTCACGTGATGTTAAGTAAGGGATTATAACTCTAATCAGATAGCACGGCATTACTGATTTTTGGTAAAAAGAACCTACGCGAATAAGAGCGAGTAGGTTTGTGGAGTGCATAGCATGAAATGTGAAAATTGCCGACTGTATTGCTTGGTTTTTAACTAAAACTCTGAGCAGTAGAATTTACTATATTTTGCTATGTCATTGTCGCATACACAAACCATAAGTCATCATGATATGTGACAGAGATGAGTGATTAGCTTAGTGGCGTTTGTTTGAACAGTTGTATGACCATATAGTGAAAAGTAGTGAAATTATCAGGATTATGACGCATTTATGTTAAAACAATGGTGGAATCAATTTTATCACTTAGTGCAAGCCTCATTTCTACTGCAACATAAGGAGAAAAATTGCATTAGTTTGCCACAAAGAGTAAGCTGAACAAGAAAATTTTTTGAGAGCAAATAGACTTGGAATCTCCAAAGACAATTCTAGTGGGTACCTCATCACCAGAAAAGACACAGAAATACTCTGTAACATTCCACGGTTAACATAAAATGTCAAACTAAGCGAAGATGAAGCGAAATTGTTTATACATCAGTTTGCCACCACATTACGACATCCGCTCTACCGTGCTGCACAGTTCGTCTCACTCATCGAGTCAATCGGCGCTATTGCCTGCGTCTTCTACGTTTTTCTCAAATGCAGAAAAAATTTCGTCGTCCATCGAAACATTAAGGTTTTTCTCATCATTTTTCGCATTTTCTACTCTATTCATTATATTTTTGTTTCGAAAAGTTCACTTTCCGATAAGTTAAATCGCTTCTGTCAAGTTTTTCAGAAATTTTCGTTTTTCTTTCAGGTTTTGTCATATGCGTTGTTCCTATCGCACCTTGGTCATGCGCTTGTGTATAGTATCTCAAAAGTAGGTTGAAGTCATTTGGATTATTCTAGGCGAAACTCGACGCAGTTGGGTGCTTTTCACTTTATGAACATAATGCTCCATCGGAGACGTTCTGGCAGCATCATAATTTTTCATTTGCAAAAATTTTGATTGATAAACACTCCGCAATAAAATACCCGTAAATAGGAGATTGTGTTTGAACTCGAGTGATTGATAAGATAGACCACTAAGCTTCTGGAGAATTACTAATGATTTATTGAGCGGTGAGCTAATCTCTTTCCATAAACGTTCACCTAGAATAGTGCTTCTTTACATTAATGGAAAAGATTCCATTATAATGGAAAAGAGACGAGGATACTTAGGTAAAGTTATGCGCGAGCATAGGACACTGGCGGAAACTCTCTTTAGTACAAGCGTATTATTAGTTCAACCTGCGCCACAGGTGTGCATTTCTTATGCCTTTCTGCAGAACGCACATTGAACATGGTTTTCCTGGGAGAAGATGTTGCCGAAGAGATGTCGTAGTGAAAGCGTCACAATCCCAAATATATGAAATGTGCTCGTAGAAAAGTTACTCGTTATTGACATCGTGTTTAGTTATTTCCAGCTTCATTTCAGATTTATCAACTTTATGTGTCATTTTTTACTGCAAACGAATGCCAAATGTTTTTGCCACGGATGTTCTACATCATCACCCATTCACTGATTGCATTAATGTACTATCTGATGCAGAACATGTTGATAGGTTTGACCATTGAGAGAAGCGTTGCCACAGTTCTTGTCGACAACTACGAAACCTATTGTGCGTCTCTTGGCTCGATTCTCGTCACTATACTGGTAATAAGTTTCTTTCAGAACGGAGTATTTCACATTACCTTATTTCGGTGGTGCAACGGGTTAGCATACGCTCCCGAAAAGAGTGAGATCTAGGTTCGAATCCCGGCTGACGCAAATGTTTTTTGCAGAGCACTCTACATTATTGGCTACATTAACATTTTTTGTTTGAAATCTTCTGAGACCGATACCGGATAGTTTGAATGCGTGCAGCGGCTGATTTCACATCAAATACGTCATAATAGACTAAGAAAAGACTATAATAGTCATGAAGGTTTAATTGTTTGCTACAGTACGATGCTAAAGCAGGCATTGGAATATTCAGTATCCGTATATAATATTTTTGTATTCTTTTACTTTTGCTATCATAAGCGGTGTGTAGCCCGGTGGGTATTAATTTCCAGCGCCGCACGTGATTCTCAATTCACTACGAGTCAACGAGTCACCGCGCTATCATAGACCGCTACACTTCCGAGGCTGATCAAACAGTGCGCACGGGAGTATGAAATCCCTAACTTGATATCTTAGAACCGGTCCTTTTTCGTAGAAACAATTTCTCCAGGCCAGTACTTCTGTTCAAATAAAGGGCTTACGCTTCGGCGACCTTGCCTTCTTCACAGTATAGAAGACGCTCTCACCAAATTGTATCCAGCTACTCGGTTGACTCTTACCTAGTTATTTATTTATTCATTTATTTAAATACATGAACCGTCATGACAATTTTTTTATTGTGTAAACCCCAGCACTTCTAGCATTCGACTTGTTTTCGTCTTCTTTTTAAATAACGTAGAATACTGGTAGAGATGTCTCCTTGCAATCTCGAGGATAGCCTGGCCGTGGCATTCCATAGTGCGTTCTTGATGATTGCCGGAGAGTGTTGGGAAGTGGAGCTCGGCTCCACGTGCGTCGCGACGAGCATCACAACCACTCGGCCACGGCGCCCTCATGTCATAGCATTCTTACTCAATATTGGTAAAAGTTCATAAAACCCATTCTTCAATCCCATACAGAGGAGGCTACAGACTTTTTAATTGCTGCAGAAGTGTACGTGATTTGATACTTTGATAGGTCAGTGATCTACCTGTCAAGCTAAATTTGTACATTATTTCTATGATTGTGTAAATGGCGCACCTTCACCGTTTTGATCGACGTCGGTCGCTTTGGCCTTCTTATCGCTGATGTATGGTGCAGTATAATCTCTTCATGAACGTCTCTTTCTCGTGAATCTGGAAAATGCTCGCGGAAAAGTAACGCCGTATGGTGCGCACATTCGTAAAAGAAAAAATGTACTTGCTCTTCAAGGCGGTAGTGTATTCAAGAGATGGACTTTGTCTCCTCGGGGTTTTCTGCTTTAAAACACATGCGCGACCCGTATTGAGCACATCTACACGGCTCTGCTTGCCTGAATATCAATAAATTCTTAGACGTTCTGCCAAGTGCTTGCATTAGAGAGGTTTAGAGCCTTTTCAAATTAGATAAGCTGCGATAATACTACATCAGATCTCAGATCTCGGGGAACCGGTGGGATCGCATATCCATCCTTCGTTACCGCATTTCCATAATTAATATCTGGACGCTACGAGTTTGAGCCACAAAACATTGAGAATTCGTTCCACCCTCTTATTCGCCTCAATTTCTTTGTGCACCGATGGTTAACTGGAATTACCCACTCTAGAACGTTAGGACGACGATTGAAAAAAACTATGTTAGCATAAGAGTGAGTAAAAAACACAGTTATAAGAGGTGCCGTTTAGTACTTAGCATTAGGCCTTTAGTTCAGTCCATTTGCAGCTCAAGAAGGCCTCCCAATTCTCCTGACTTGACAATCTTAGATCAGATTTTATCGGGCCCTGTGACTGCTTGTAGGGGAGAATTGAGAGTTCTCTAATATGTCTATTACAGAATTTGAGAAGTAGAACGTTTCACTGCATTCAGCAATATAAATAAGCGAGAAAAATTCAAGTCCACAGATCTTCGTGGCAGATGCGAGAAGGCGTCTTAATTCAAGACAGAGTGTTTGCGTAATTTATACAAGGTGCAAGAAAAGTTCTGTTAATTTTGTAACTGATTTATTTTAACACTACTATAATGCTTCTTTTATCAATTCTGATAACTTTATTAAATCTTTGTTCAATTTTGGTTTAGAATCTGTTTTATCTTTTGACTGTTTTTAGTTGTACTGAAGTAAGAAATCGTAAAATTGAACGTATCGCAGTAATTGAGGTGCACCAGACGGAATTAAAAACGGCCAACATTGTTAAAATCGACTGGTTTCGAACAAGCAACTGTCTACAGAGCAGTGAAACGTGTATAAAATAGGCTAGAGTGAATGAGGACTGTTCTCGAAAAAGTCGTCCTACAACCACGTCTACTCTAGAAGCATTCACAAAATCCGTTGAAAAGTACAAAGAAATTCAGAGCGTGCGATGGGCAAAATGACTCGGGAAGTTCGCGATCAACGAATGGAGCGTCTGAAACATTGTCCAAAATCAGCTAAAGCTGAACAGTCACTAGATCGCTCGTATTCACTTTTGGATGGAAAGATCAAAGGAAAACAGCTTTCAGAGGCTCGTCGAATGATTCCTTCAATATCTGTTGCTCGCTTGTTGAAAGCGCTTTTTACGGATGAGAAGATGTTTATGAGCGAATCACTCCCAAATCGCCAGAATCGACGTCAACTTTTCAATAAGGGTCAGCAGAAGTCTGCTATAACAAAAACCATAGTACCGCAGTCATTTTCCGCCTTCTATTATGGTCTAGGCGGAAATTTGCTCCAGCGGAACGATTGTGATTATTCTTCATCAATAGAAACGCCAAAATCAGCGTTTCCCCTTCTCAGCAGCAGATTTCACGAGGCGTATTGCGGCCTTAGAGTGCTCAGTACTTTAGCGCCAACGGCTTTACGCTTCGGCGAGACTAAGCTCCTGCGCATTCGACTCTCTCAACGATTGTCTTCTGTGAAGAGCAGTTTCCAAGCTTCTGGAGCAAGGATGTTTAGTCGTTAAACTTGACGAATGTCAAGCCAATGGATTACTTCGTGTGGTCCATACTAGAAAAAACAGTCTCGACTACTTGCTACACTACCGTAGACGCACTTGGGACGAAATTTCTGAAGAAACGTGTACGAGCATTGTTGGAAACTTTGGCAAGCAACTTTGTGAATCTGTAGAGGCCAGAAAAAGCATTTTCAAAAACTTCTTAAAACCATTTTGTTTATTGTTGTAATTATTGACCTAACAAACATAATTATTCCTTCAGTTAGATGAGTTTATTTGTTTATGCAGCATTTCATTATTGTTGAAATAACTAACTACCAAAACTTTTCTTGCATCCTATATATATGTATACATATATTATATATATTTATATATATATATATCATATATATGTATATATAGAGGCGTTGTGGCCAAGTGGCTGTGATGCTCGGCATAGCGCGCATGGAGCGAGCTCCACGCCAACACTCTACGGCAGTCAACAAAAACGCCCTCTGAAACGCCACAGCCAGGGTATCCTCGAGATTGCAAGGAAACATGCTCGACCAGTATTTTACGTCATTCAAGAAGAAGGCGAACAACCAATCGAACGCTAGAAATACTGAGATCCCCACAATGAAAATTGTGATGAGGAGTCGTGTAAATGAATAGATAAATAAATAGACAAGACATATATATATATATGATGTCTTTACATGAAAAAAATAGAAATAATGTTTCATTTTTGAAATTTTGAGATGGTCAAGTTTTCCGACGCATATCTCTAAGAATTGTCAGATTCATGCATCATCCAAATATTTGCAGCAGCTTTTCTCTACTTGAGTAAAAAAGCAATATTTGTGATCGAACGACTGTGTGAGGATTATTTAGGTGCTCATGACAACCGCCGAAGTGGGTATCGGCTATAAACAGATCATTGCTGATAATTTGATGACAAACAGCTTATTCCGATATGACAAAGGAACATATATCGTTACTGTAAAACTCATCGTCGTCTTCATTATCTCTTGTATCGCTCTGCTGATCACTATCGCCCTCTATTATTATAATTCCTATCGGAGGAAAAGGTATTCAAATGCATAAGAACTTTGAATGCCCTGTTCCAAGTGTTGAAAAGCACCTATATATTTGCTTAGGTGATAATAGCAATTTACAGATCTCAATCATGAACTGTGAGATTGTTCTAGATTATTTGACTTCCTCTTTGAAATTGACAGCCATGGAGTCATGATGATAATCATAAAAAACAGAAATACTTGAAGGCTATCGTTATTTCTCAGTGAAATACGTCTATGGCGATCGAATCGATTAATCTCTAGTTGAACTCTCCCCTGCAAAACTTTCACAGTTTACCAGTTATTACGATTTCAGAACTGATGCTTTGCTTGAGAGTGTAGCAACCTGCGAAGTGAAGCATATGTTTGACTCGAAAGTGTCTAACTTACTACAGGCATTGATTTTTCTATCTCCAGAGTATCAAGGTGCTCAAACACATTATACGCGAAAGAATTCGATTTATCGCATTAATTAAATTCTTAATTTTAATGTAGTTTAGGACTGAAGCTTTCGAAAATTTCATAATGAAGTGAAAGTTTTTGAAATTCCAAAGCTAACTGGAATGATAATGGTGCATGTGGGAGTACGTCGTGATCTACCGGGTACATCCTTTCCTGTTCATTTGCTTTTTTGTTTGTATCATCATTGCAAAACCTGGGCACTCCTACGCTATGGATATATATTTGTAGATTCAACTAGTTCTTATTGCAATTAATCAATATACTACAAGCTAAAAAGTTGTGCTTCAAATTTAAATTCGACTACTGCTTTCCAATCGTGTAATTTCTCAAGATGTCATTTCTTCAAGTGTTAGAGTTTAGATTTGTAATTATGCATATCGGTATCGTTATCGGTATATATGCCGAGAACGTATAGGGGCACGTGTGTATATACGTGTTCGTAGGCATGCAGATATGTATATACGTATGCAGGCATATATGCGCGCACGTGCGTATGTACGAATCACCGATGTACGAGCGTGTTCGAATATATGTACGGACGAGTGTATTTATAAATCTGGGATGGTAGACATGAACTATTCATGTATATAAAGTATTGTAATTGCCACGTGGACGCGGCGCCTCAAACTTGGGTAATAGACATTAGTATACATCATGACATCATCAAAACGACGAACAACAACAATAACTACACGACGGCAATCCGCAATTTGTCGATCGATAATGATAAGTGACTGTAACTAAGCTGCAGTGCTGTTCAGTGACTTTGTGCAGTCCTTCAGAGTAATAAAATTACTGCGATAAACGACATGTGGGGCTTCTGCGATGAGTGAGAGATGTGTCAATAAACGAATACAGTAATGAGCAATGACTGAATAATATGCGCGATACGATGACGACGACTGTGTGAAGAGACTATATCATGTTATGAACCTGATACTGTAACGAAGAATTTGTGAGCTAAGCTAACGTTGAAGGTGTGAGGAGACTGTAAAAAGTTATGTGCGCCTTCGAACCAGCGAGCATGAAGCATCTGTGAACGAGCGAGAGTGGACCTGAAGCGCTGATGGATGGGCCACGTCGACGTTGGGACTATCCGCGCATACGGCCGTGGTGCCTTGACTACGAAGCCGGCCGTGACCGCATTTAGTATGGCCGCACTGTCAGTAGCGATGGTCGGAGCCGGTATAGCAACGGCTGCTGGCGGCGCTTTCTCTTACACCGCTACGCCGCTTATGACGCTGGCTGCTCCTCTTATAGTTGAAAAGAGGTCGACTTTGTCGACAGTACATATGTACATATGCGAACAAGCATTTATGCTTGTGTATAAATGGATGTAATATATGTACGCACGTGTGTTCGTATGTATGCATGTGTATATGGATTAACTATGCATGTATGTATGCTAACATGAATTTTTGAGCACGTATGCGCACTCTATGTATGTATGTACATACGTATATGTGTGCGAATGTGAACATGTATGTATGCAACTCAATGTGCTAGTATATGCAAGAATGCATTTATACCTTTTTTGCACTGTTTTCAAAACCTCATTTAGAACAATACAAAATCTGGTAATATACTCTAAGCCTTTCATGACATACTTCCCAACAATGTTGTGGTGGGACACCGTGCTATCGATGAGGCTGGAAGGCCGGAACAGATGTCTAGCTCTATATAAGTGCCATAAGAGACCACATGAAGGCTCAAAACATGTTATCGGATTTTATATATATATATATATATTTATTTATATATGTGTATATTACATATATATATATACTTTCACACTTCATTAAACGGCCTTTACAGTGCTTCTTTCATCGCCATGCGGCTCTCACTACTACTAATAAATTCGTTTTTTTCTCTTCTTTAACGTCATAGCATGCCTGGTTGAGCACGTGTCCTTGCAATTCCGAGAATACCCTGGTTGAGGCATTCCATAGAGCGTTCTTTGCTGACTGCCGGAGAGTGCTGGGTGACGGCGTCTTTGGATATAGGCTTGGGATATATATATATATATATATATGCATATATATATATACCTACATGCGTGCTTAGGTGCACTTTATGACTTGGCGTGTTTCTCAAAGTGTGTGTTGTATGTATAGTATCAATGTGTGCATGAGAATGCGTGTGCGGGTACATTTTATCAGTTGCTCTCCAGTAGAAAGCCCACAGTCACAATTTTTCTGCTCATCATTTAACAATTGAAAGTCAATTTGCTGAACAATATCCAGGGGCACTTTAACGTCACGATACCAAGTAGCAGAAAACGTCTCTGTGTCGGCACTACTAAGTCTCATATCTGCAATTCAACTTACGATGTTCGCCATCCTATACTTCTTCTATTTCCTATCTGAAGCTCACGGTCTTAGATGATCCATTACTCGATGCTTATAAGGAATTCGTTTATGTGAGTTAATTAGCAATTGATTAAGGACCACCAAATGCTAAACATTGACCATCCGCTGAGAAATGAGTCACAATGACGTCGATTAGTCGTTGTAGAAATGAATTACTTTATAATAAGAATTTGAAGCTTATGGAAGCCTAGAAATGCATCAGAATGGTGTTGATCATCCTTCTAGACAGATGTGGCTCTAGTTTTTTCAACGTTGTAGATGTGCATGGCTTTGCTTTTTAGAGCAGGGTGTCGAGCTCATCACTAATGGTTTTTATGAGGCGTCCTTATTACAACGCTTATACGCTCTCAATAACTGATATGCCACAAGCAAATCTTATGGACATTTTAGCTAACACAGAGTGCTAGCCAGAGTCGATTTTTTTATCTTCTTAATGTTTTTTCGATTGCAGATAATACCACTGAATACACTTCTAGTACCACTCGTTACTATTACTTTTGTCAAAATACGAAAGAGAAGGATACAAAACGAGATACTCGCTTTAGTTAATGTAGGTCAAACTTCCTATTTTTGAATCACCCTGATATCATTTTTTAACAATATCTACATGTTCAAGAATATTGAGCGATATACACAACTCTGAGGTTTAGCCGACCCTTGAATTCGTGCTCAATGCCTGCTGGAGTGTGTGCTGATCACTACAATACCAAGATCCTTGCTCTGCTGTCACTCTTTCTGCGTGCAAGCTATCGAAGCTATCAGCGACCAACAGTCAACGGGTTTGGTGATGTAAGCACATATCGGCATTGAGCACAGATAAGCTGATAGTATCAGATATGTCAACTGTTAGCTTAGCTGGGTTCCCACGACGATATGTGCTTAAGAGTTCGAACTCGTTGACGATGTCTATTAGCAAGAAGATAATAGCAAAGCAAATGCTTCGGTATTGTAGTCGACATCTACACACAGTAAGAAATAAATAAAGGTTCTACTCCCACTTGAATCAGAGTTTTATATATCACTCAACACTTGAGTGTATCGCCACACAGTCATAACACTGCTAGTAGCGGTGAAGTAGAACATCATTATCAGTTTCAAGAGCAATTTTTTTCAGTTGAAAACCCAAGGACCGCAAGGCTGGGAAAACTACTCAAAAATCCTGGAACGCTCATGGAGATGAGATTCGTCATTTTTCAAGGGGCCAAAATATTACCCTAAACTAACATAACTAGACATTTCAGTCTATGAAAAACTGTCTTCTCAGTCTCTTTAGAAAACCTCACTGTTAAAATATCAGTTATGTCCGTTTACTACTCGATCACATGAGCAAATGCGATCCTATTCAATGAATTGAACAGTTTCAACTGTTACGCACAACGTAACGCTAAGTATCTACAATCAAGTAAAACCTAAGAATACTGTATTTCTGTTCATACATCTACACCGAGTTTCATTTTCAATCTCACTTTTTTGTGTTTACTTCTTACTTTGACCCTCAAAAACTTAAACATCTTGTGCTGCGCTTTCTTTTTGCACCTCCACCTCTACCGCCGCACTGTAACTGATGTGATCGGTACTGCACTAGTTAGCCCTGTTATAACGTTGTCATTTGCACTTGTATAAGTATTGCCGTAAAGTTATAGTTCTGTTAATGTACTCATTGTGAACATAGCTTGATTGCTCAAATTCGTGGTTTTTCTTCAGTGGCGGCAACAAGCCGTCACTAACTCATACAGACGCCTCTAATCCATTTCAATCCAGTGACTTAGACGATCGACTCTAAATGCTTCATTTACGATACGGTGACTGTTACTATACTCTACAGTCTCAGTGAAATTTATGAAGAGTTTTAGTTTGTCAGAAAGTATGCCATTCTCTCTGTTGACAAAGTTTTTTGAAAAAGCAGGAGTATTAACTCTTTCAGGACCACCAATTGTTTTCGCCACGCGCAGTGCAAATCGTAGCCGTCGTGCGACTTTTGTCATTTAAATAAGGTTTTTTGATCGTTGTTTGGAAATAAATTCTAGGGTTTCTTGTAGTTCTTCAATAGCTTAGGAATATCTCTGAATACTTGTATGCACTTGGTGCAAACATAATGCATATAATAAATAAAGATTTCTCTTCTACTGCGTAATTACAATGATGTTGACATTTATCAGTTGTAATGAGTTTCACAATGAATATAATGACATAAATCTATCACTTTTAAGATATTTTACCATATGCAATACCTCACCATTTATGATAGTGGCTGAAAAATGGAAAATATTGAATAGTTTGTGAAAAAATGATGCTGTATAGTGCATATGATACCAGGTCACCGATAAGAAACCATAGAAACCCTTTGTGGATCAAGCTTTAGTCGCTGGAAAAAGCTTTCTTTTAGAATCCCGGTAATCATTCGGTAGTCCAAAATCTTGGTAACTACAATACTTCACTTGATCTTTGGAATACGTTCTATATTGTACTGTGACAGCGAAAATGAGACCATGTTTTGCACTCAGTTTTTTTTTCATTGTTCTCTCGGTTTGAGTCTGTATAGCTTTCTATTCAAAGTTTAGAGCCTATTTAGTATTATGCGATAATAGAATTCTCAAACTTAATCTTTGTTTTGAAAAATTGCGTTTTCACCTCCAGAGTCTTTTGGCACATAAGGGATGTATCCTAAGACCGACTAACTATTAACCTCGGCCATAGTTTGAATAAATGTATATTTTCTTCTGTTTAGGCGTTCCGAGGTGTTACTGATATTATTTATTGAATATAAGCGAAGCAATGCATCAATACAGTTAGTAATGCAGCTTGAATATACAGTATTCGAGGTGGCTAACGTTTTGGCGGATCGCCTTCTTCAGAGCCTAGAAGGATCACATTGATCCATAATCCACTAGGCCAAAACCTCCATAACCACACTTAGAGAACGTTAGAAACGAGTTTTGGATCGCATAGTAGAAAGTTTCATTTCGAAACACTCACCGTTTTGATGTTTGGGTCTATCAATTATTCATTGAAGACCAACCGCTTAGGATCAGTGCATCAGGGGCTGCGCCTCACTCAGGCGCGGAAAGATCAGCCTGAGGTATAGTTCGAGGTCACGCGTAATTACGAGGCTCTCCTCTTTTCGATTCATTTTTGGGTCTTTGCTATGTATCCGAAAGGCTTCTAAGGTTTTACGCGCAGATGTTTTTGGTTCCCGCGCGAGGATCGTGATTTTGACGCCGAACATTACTCTTGCATGTTTTTGGTCCCTATGCGTGCCTAGTGGGGTTTTTGGATCAGAGTTGCGTTATCCAACTAGGTGCTCTTTTACACGTAGGAATAGTGGTCTATCCATTTCGCCAATCTACTCATCGCAGCATGCCTCGCAAGAGATTAAGTGAATTGTACCCGATCTCATGCAGTCGCCGTCTCTGCCGCTTGGGCGAACTTTGAAATCAGTGGTTTCGCGGAGGCGGTCATACAGTCGGTTGCAGATAAAAGGCAGGGGAAGGAAACCTTATTTTCGCCAGACTTGTTTGGGAGCGGAGTATTTCCTCTAAAAGAAAAGAGCTATATATTTTATCAAAAATGTATGAGCATGTCGACGCAGTCGCATTGCATCTAACCATGGAACTAAATTTGACCATTTACTTTCCTCGAGACAGATGCAGACTATCTAAAAATTGCGCTCCATCTGATAGCGCTGCGTGCAGCGATTAAAATTGGCGCCTTGAAAGGATACAATTTACGTTATCTATTTGGGAAATTTTTCTCCGATTTGGATAAACTTCTAAGCTTAACGTAATTATAGGAAGAACTTTGCTTTATCGTTCTGCCGGTACTGACTTTTATTTTCTTTATACATAGCAAATAAACACGCTTTGAATTTCAATTAGTGGTGTAGTGCTTTGAAAAGCAAAACGTTTTTTTTTTTGCTCTTGCAGCGCTCTATAAAGAATTTTCCACATCAAAAGTTTTCGTTATTTTCTTCTCCCAAATGGTTGTCTAATTATCACTAAATATATAAATATGAAAACCATGCACAGACGCCAGCCTTGCATATAATTAAACTACCACTTTTCAAGCTTTCTAAAGATTATTGAAACTCTAATGAAAACACTTTGTGCTACGAAAAAACCAAGCAAACACGAAAACAAAACGCACTACTCATCCCGCAGGCAAATCGTAATATTCTTCTCGTTGCCACAACCTACTAAAAAAGCCCTTTCAGAAAGCAAACTTGGTGATTGACTTGCAAATTTTTGCAGCTATCGAATATTTCCTTAGAATCCTAGTGAAAAGCTGTGCCCGACGACGAGACTACGAAAAGTTAGTGCCCACTGTTGCTACACTCAGTCTCAAAAGGGAAATGCGCAACGTAATTTCTCTACGTCGCTACTACAGCTCAATAAAAGATTTATTAGGAATCAAGTTGGCACTTAGAAATGCCGTTTCTCAAGCTATCGGATAACTGACCACAACTTTGATGAAAGAACCTTTGTCCGATAAGAAAACCAACCAAACACCTGTGTAGGATACTTTATACACTCTCAAAAAAAAACGTACTTTTCTCCTTGCTGCTGCAGCTTATTTGAAAAGCTTTTTGGAAATCAAGCACAGTATTAAAACAGCAATTTTTTGGCTACCGAATATCTTCTATAACTCTAGCAATAAAGCTTTTTCTGGAAAAAAAACCAAGCAAACACGAATGCAAAATACACTTTACACTCCGAAGAAAAAACGTAATATTCTCTTCGCTGCTGCAGCTCATCGGAAAAGTATTTTCGAAAAACCAAGCGTACCATCGCAATCAAAATTTTCTCAGATATCGAATGACTACTTGAAGTCCAGTGAAAAATCTGTGCTCGACGAGAAAATCACGAAAAGGCGCGTATACCATGAGTGGTACACGTGGTTTCGAAAAGGGTTAAACAAGCTTCTATCATCACATCTATAATAAATTCCAAAAACAATATAATTCATAACCATGTATATGATATACTCTGCCGAACTTTGTACTCAAAAATGCAATGCTTAAGCATTTAACAAACCAGGTACACTGTCCTCATTGTTATGCCAATTTCTTTGTGTCCACTCGATAGTATTTGTTTGCCTTGACGATATGAAAACGTCGTGACAAGCCTGTGCAACACCGGCTGCAGGATAGCCATATCGCCTTTGGTAATCTCCGCGTATTTTTCTGAACTGGGTGGGAACGATTTTGTCTAGCGAGTGACATGAGACAAAAACTAATTTCAGATCGGTTGCGGGCTCTACAATTATGTGACACAAGACGATATATGTTCAATAAAGAGAGAATTTTGGGAGTACGCTAGGATTATGGGAAGGATTTGCATTATAGCTCCAAAGATAGTAATGTAACGCTATCATTAATTGCATGTCACTATTTTCATCACCCAAGGACATATATCTGTCGACGTTTGGAGTTACATTGTATTATATACCGAGTCTCTTTTTTCTCGTATCCGGTCTATTCACATAAATGCAGTCAAAAAATGTTCTGTACAAAAAAAAAACTTCTGGAAAGGGAATACACAGAACTCAATGCATTCCTTGCATACCGCGTTTCAAGCTGCTGAAGGTGAACTTGAATGTGTCAAATCTTACACGGATTTCTTTAAGACAATGTACTCAACTCAACTGCGTTTTTGAGAAATGGTCAGACTTGATGGTATTTGTATTGCTCCATAATTTATTCGCATTACTATCTACTCATTTTTTCGATTTTTAAATCGTGTTATTGCCAAATGGTATGTTGAAAAATGTAGTAGCTTAAGCCAGGGAGGTAGACTTGGGTACGTGTGTTGTGGATTCAATTCCTAAGAATTTGAATGAAACAGCACCAGTTACGCTAGATTATACTCAGCGACTATAAGTTCTAAATAGTGTAAGAAATGCTATCAAAAAGATTAACTTTATGCCTGGATACTACTTATTGGACTGTAGGCCATTGTGTCAAGCGCTACGTCGAAGGCAATATGAGCTATCAAAGTCAACCTTTGGCTAATTAGCCACCTTTGACGAGGACGCTCTGCGGCACAACCTGGAAGTTCATTGAATGCTAGTACCAGGGACTGAAAAGCTCACGTGGATACGGCTGCAGCACCATCGATTACCACCTAAATGAAATAGGCTTTCGCAAAGTGATGTCTCATAGGACATCTAATGCACTAACCGACCACAACTGCGCTGTATGCGTGAGTTTCTGCGAAGTCTTTCACTGCGATCGCGCCAGGAGAATTTCAGTAGTCCATCTTTACTAAAATTGAGTTTTGGATCTACTATGAAAAACAAAACGCACCACGAGTACTAGCTACGCCGCGGCGAAGACCTTCCAGTTTAGCTAAAGCTCATGCTTCATGCTCAAGAGATTATGCTCTCGCTTTTTGTGATTGGCAGAGCATACGGTTTCAGGAACTCCTCCATAACGAGCATGCAGTCAGTGAGTGTCAACATCTTCGGAAAATGGTTCTGAAGGATGATCGCAGTAGTGTGATGGATGTGTCCTCAACGACTTAGTGTCGTCTTTTGCGGGATAGCGCTCGTCCTCACATTGCAATGTCGACTGCCACTTTTTGAAAAAAACTGGGTTGAACCACGACTTCACATCTGCTGTATAGCCCTGCTGCCATACCATGAACCATCGTCTGCAGAGAAAACATTTGAAGCCCACAATTAGCTCAAAAGTGAACTTACCGGCCTCATTCGATCTTCAACTTCGATATTTGTAGGAAGAAATCATCGAATCTATGCCAAACGAATAATTGGCGTTTTGTCCTTTATTCGATGTCTTGATTCGCAAAAATTTAACAACAAGATAGGATCATCGTTAGTGCAATTGGTTAGCACGTATTCCGACAAGGGTGAAATGCGGATTCAGTTCCCGTCTTACGTTCAAAGTTTTGCATGTCAATCAAGTTGGTTGGATATATATATATATATATATATATATATATATATTTATGCACTTATATATATGCATATATATACCTATGCATACATTTATATATATATATATATATATATATATATATATACAAAATGCCTATATAAATACGTAAAAGAGTGTATCCACTTGTGCATGCGTTGTAGTATTGAAGGTTTGAGAGCTTTTTGTAAAGCGTGCTAGAAAATCATCAACAACGCTGAGTACTGTGATATTTTGTACAGACAGTAGTCGATTACTTCTAAAATGTACTGTTTACATCTGCCAAATGATTATTGCAGTTATTTCTTCAGAAATAAGTCTATTCAAGTCTTACTTTGTCTATAATTTATTCAAGTCTCATATTCGTATCGTTGTTCTTCGATTTCACTCACAACTACGAAATCTTGACTTTCATTGATGTTTGTAAAGCATGAATGTAAAAAATCTCAACTGAGGACGATCACTATGGGAGTGGAAAACAACAGTTGTCAAAAACTGCTATTAAGCATATTATACATCCAACTCACTCATTACAGCGTATCTTCTTCAATTCATTCAATTTTCCGTAAATAACAAGCTCTATCAACAATTCGCAAGTCAAGCAGACAAAACACTTGTGAAGATACGAAGTTTTCCACTTTCTTTGTTTGTTTTAATAAAGTAGAGTTCTTAATAATGTTATGGTTGTCTTGTTTGCGTCTAGTGCAGGGTATACTGTGCCCTACAATCCATTGTAAGTCGATCCGTGGTTCGATCTCTTGCATTTTGCTCACCAAGCCTTCCATACCTCCGAAAGTGGTCGAATTGCTGCCATTTCATCTTGAAAGGAGAGTGGCACTGACATGATACACCTCGCGGGTTATCGCAAGACATTGTTTTAGCCAGCAGTGCCTTGGTCCACTTTTGCGATGCCTATGAAGTCGTGATAGCGCGTTCTAAGGCCGCTTGTCCAGATGCCTATTCTTCATTATTCAAGAATAGATTAATCATTACTTTTCAAGACTCGTCTACTTGTTATATTATGTGCGGATTCCAGCACTCATTCGTGCTCTTCATTCAGTGTATAACAGTAGTAAACCGCTTAGTGTTATGTACTGCTTGTTAGCGTTAGTGCCGTTTTTACACTGTCTTGCAACTTGCATCCATCGTCTACACGTTCTCCTCCCATTAGTATCAGCTTTTTGATTAAAATGGGAAGTAAAAGATGCGAAATCTCAGCGTTTGCTACCTATTATACAGCAGTAATGCTTTAAGACTACATAATTAAAATTATTCACTTGTAGATCACTACATGTCGATTTTCCTTGGCAATTACACTGATCCCAGTAGTGTTCCAAAGGAAATCTGTCTAATAGTGAGTTCAATTTCCTATTACTAGTTATTTTCTATGAGCACAGAGTCACATAAAATACGTTTCGATGGCTTCAGAATTCAGAATTTACAATTTACAGAATAAGATTCTTCTGAGCCTTATGCATAAGACTCAGCGGATTCTGATCAGCCTTATCACAAATAGCAATTCTGAGTATGAATTGAGATATATCAGGTTGAATTTGAAAGTGGAAATCATTTTCATCCTGAATCTGTTCCGTCTAATACACTCGATGTGTGGGCGCACATATCAGAGTGTTTTTTTTTGTTTATGATTGATAAAACTATTATTTGAAGTTTATTCTATATAAACATTGTTGTATGTCTTTGTTAAGCTTACGCTGTTAATGTGCGCTTACACTTTAACAACGTACGAACGCTAGTAGGAGAAGCTCATTTAGACATTGGTCAGACTACTCAGGAAAATAGAAATGACTGATTATTAGGTAACGTTTATGCTAGCAAAAAAACCGCTTTAACGGATATAAGTATAGCAGTAGAAATAAGAGTTTGTAAGAAGTGTCGATTCCAGTAATGTTTGAGTACTGAGAGAGTTGAGTGGTGAGCAAAAATACGGTCTCTGACGGGAGTTGAACCCGCGTTTCATCCATACCGAGGACGCGTGCTACACTGCACCAGCGAGGTACATTCGCACCACCACTCATTCTTCTAAATCTCTATGATACCTGTCAGCCAACAACCATACAGTTTGGTCGGGATGCGATTTCGCTTTATAAATCCAGTGAAGCTGACAGCTATTGTCGATAAGCAATACTCAATATTTCTGGTGTTTTTACTGCCTGCTTTGTAGTGTTATGATTTTCATATATACCTAAGAGACCTATCATGTAGATATAGAAGAGTGAGTAGTCGTGCGAATGTACCTCGGTCGTGTAGTGGCAGCACGCGTTCTCGGTATGGGTGAAACGCGTGTTCGACTCCTGTCTGAGGTCGTATTTTTGTTCAGCACTCAAATCTTCAGATTATTATGGAAATCATAACACGGCAAAACAGGCACTGAAAACGCCAGAAATATTGTTTGATTGCTTGCAAAATTTCGAACTTCAGACTGGACCCGAATCCTCATATCTTTCTTTT